>VXBL01008425.1:88455-107088 GCA_013400195.1 Aramus guarauna | reverse complement strand
AAAAAAAAAAAAAAAAAAAAAAAAAAAAAAAAAAGAAAGAAGAAAAACCCAAATTAAGAATATGGAAGCCCTCTACTAAAGCCTGAGAAGGCTAAATACACACATAATTTAGAGATGCAACATCTTTGTTATTAAAAGTTATGTGCTAAACTAAGGAAGCTTAATGTAGTTGAAAGCTGAAGAAAATTCTCTTCACTTTTGGGCAAATATCCGAATAAAAATTATACTTAAAGGAACTCTAAAATAAGGGGCTGGTGGAGAGAAAGGACAACTGAAAAAACCAATTATTTAAAATTCCTTGTAGAATCCATTGCATATCTAAGATAATTGCGATGGCATCATAAAATATTTTTAGATAATGAGAAGCAGAATGGGCTTATTAGAACATTTCTCACTGTATTATTATGCATTTGACACTGTCCTGCACAAGATCCTTGTCACTACATTTGAGATACATGGATTTGATGGACGGACGACTCGGTGGATAAGGAATTGGCTGGATGGTCGCACTCAAGTTTTTGTCAATGGCTCAATGTCCAAGTGGAGAATAGTGATGAGTGGCATTCCTCAAGGGTCGGTACAGGGACCAGCACTGTTTAACATCTTTGTCGGCAACATGGACAGTGTGATCAAGTGCACCCTCAGCAAGTTTGTCAATGACACCAAGCTATGTGGTGCAGTTGACATCCTGGAGGGAAGGGATGCCATCCAGAGGCTTGAGAGGTGGGNGGACTGTTTATCAGGGAGTGTAGTGACAGGACAAGGGGTGATGGCTTTAAGCTGAAGGAGGGTAGATTTAGATTAGATGTTAGAAATAAATTCTTTACTGTGAGGGTGGTGAGGCACTGGAACAGGTTGTGCAGGGAAGCTGTGGATGCCTCCTCCTTGGAAGTGTTCAAGGCCCGTGGCAGGGGTGTTGGAACTAGATGATTTTTGAGGTCCCTTCCAACCCAAACCATTCTATGATTCAATGATTAAGTAAATGTTTTGTCAATTGCTTTAAACTTTGGCACAGAAATCAAGGTGTGAGACTTGCCTATAGGATATAGGAGTGGTGGACTCACTTCAGTGTGATGTGGGGCTTTGTATTGTCTCATAGAGCTGCTCCAGAGCAGCATCCCCTCACCAGCTGGTGAATGTCAACAGAGGCTCAGGAGGTGAATGTTACAGCTCTTGTTAGTCAGGGGTGAGATTAATTTGGTAGAGTCTGTGTTGATATATTTGAAAGTCTCAAACAGCATCTGATTTCCCTATGGTTATCAAAGTCCGGACTATTTTTTTCCAGCTCTCTCAAACAGATTTGGCTGTATTGAATGTAGAATAGAAGATTATAATGTTTCTTAAGATGGTTGTCTTTACCTGGAATTAGAAGAAGTTGGGAAAAAAATCCATAAAAATCATCTGGATTAGATTATTAAGCAGTTTACTGACAGGCTTGTGCAATCTCCTGTGGATGACATCCCAGTGTTTGCAAGACAACATAATTTGCATTCTCGTGGCTGATCTGCTCCTATTTAAATTACAGGTTCAGGGATTTAAAGGATAACAGGGTTTTGCAGACCTTTTGACTGAATTAAACTTCAGTAACTTGACTGGTATCTCCCGATCAGCCAGTGGATAGGTTTCTTCCCATGCCTGCCATCTCTGATTTATGGGACCATACTAATCTAGTCTTTGGCTTCTCCTGATTTACAGCAAAGTGTTTGGTTACTTTTTATAGTATGCACAGTAGTATTTAATACTTCTAAATGTTGTGCTCTCAAAAATTCCTGCTTTCTTCCTCTTGCAGTACAACTTAGGTGATTAGATTACACCTTCATTTTCAGCAGAGCTGACCCAAAGAGTCTTTCTCCAGGGACAAGGATTAGCAGCTATGCTTGACTAAGCCATGCTTTCTTTGCTAAGGCTGCCAGTAAGCATACCAATTAGTGTCAGCTGTGATGGTAATTTTTTTGAGATCTTGACCATTAAGAAAATTCTGTAGTGCCTCTACCTAGTCATGCTGAGTACACTTCATAGCATAAAAATAATTTTGTGTGGTCTCTTTTGACATGTTACGTTTGTTTAAGGAGAAGCAGTAGAGGTTTGGGGAGTATGGCATAAGGCATTAAAGATTTTTGGTACATATACTTTCTATTTTATTAAAACAAGTAATTTATGATCTGTCACTCAAACTTTCACCATTCTTCCCATACCGATCCTTAAGTTTTGCTTAGGTCAATTTTTCTGCAAGGAACATTAGTTTCTTAAAGAACAAAATGTGGGAAGACTTAACGAAAACAACAGAACTACTAAAGTCTGAAGCATTCTTTTATACACTCTAAATAATAGAAAGAAACTTTAAAATTGTGAGTACCTGCCTCTGTTTCTAAACCATCATGAATAATAATAGAAATAATACGGTTAGGATTTTCAAGGAACCAATTTTAGAAGGAGATTATTTGTTCTCAGGATGGATAAATAAATGATAAACTTGGAGCCAGAAGTTAAATGGAGGTTAATGTAAGAGTGAGCAGGCAGATAAAGGACCACATTGAAGATTGGATTTGTTGAGCTGACATTGGCTCAGTAACTACTTTTTCTAAAGCTTTTAGGAAGGGAAATTCTTGCACTGGGTATATACAACTTAAGTATTAGCTGCTGAAATGTCTGCTGGACGGTTTTTGGGTTTTAGTTGGAGGAAGTTGTTTTCCCCAGTCTACCTTACTCTGTCATGGCTCTGTCAGATAGAGGGGAGCCTGCTTATGGGAGGCTATCAAACTTCCATAGAAGAGGATATGTCACTTCAGGATTAAATCTTTTTACTATGTTGATGGAAGAGGAGGGGCCCTATTGGGGTAAGCTTCAAATCAAGTGAGTAGAACATTTAGTAATTGCTCTAGAATAAATCATGTTCCTTTGTGATTGACATAATCTAAAAATCCTTAAGTCAGTCTTCCTTTCCCATCCACACAATAAAGTCCCTCAGAGCCTGGCAGTGGAAACTCTTATTATATTACTTGTGATATAAACCCATGTTTAATGATGATTTTGTCATCTATTTATTGTCTAAAAACTCCTCTTCTGCTGGAGCATCATTGACCTGGCGCTTTGTCCAAGGAAGCTTGAAGACGTGTTGCAACATTATGTAAGAACTCAAGTAAGTGTTGTTGCCTCCTGGCTGAAATATGTGCATTCTGATTTCTGTTTTCCTCCATCCATGAGAGACTAGCTGCTCTTATGCCACTTCTAATTTTCCATTAGAATAGCTGATAATTAATGCAAAGAGGTCTATGGTTAAGAGATGTTTCTGGGCACATCAGCACTCCATTAGGGATGGAAAAGGAGAGGGTGCTATAAACATATATGAGGGATTTTTTTCTTTATTCCCAGGATATAGCAGTAGCCAAAATACCAGCTTTCCTCTCTTAGCTACACTTATCGCTTGGATGCAGGTCTGGCAACGGTGATTCACCTATTCGTCACCTTCATATAAGACAATGGCAATGCATCCTACTCCTTCCAGTTCACCTGGAAGGCAAGTCCAAAATAGATGGTTTAATATGCAATAGTTTTCCTTTTTAGAAGCGCAGAGATATGAGTCCACACTTTAGATGTTCTGGTCATATAAGCACTGTCAGTTCAATTATGGATCAATTGAACTTTCTTTGAATCACTGTCACCACTGGAGTCTTCATGAGAAATGACCATTTCTCAAAAAGGAGATATGATATTTGTGTTCTTATTCTTCAGAAAAGACATGTATATGCAAACATGATGCTGTGGCATAGCCAAAGTGTACATACAATGTGTTAACCGGCCAGGTAACTGCCTGTGTGCACGCTGACTTCTTGGTAAATGCTGAGTAGTTCAGCCACAGAAATTTTGCTTTCATTGACTATGGTGCTCTTTCTATGCCATCCAGGAGTGTTTCTTTGAAAATAGCAAGTAGACAAGGGTTAGCAGAAAGGGAATAAATTTGACCTGCTGTAAGGGACTACCTGTATGCTAAGTTTTGGAACAGGATTATGATCATTGGTCAAAACCAAAAAGCGATTATAAACAGGTGAGTTTCAAAGAGACCAAGAGAGAGGATTGAAAAAGAAAGGATGAGAATGTAGCCTCAATACATCCTAATATTACTCTGTACCTCCCATTAGCCAGTTCCATTTGGACATCTTTTCTGACTTTGTAGCCTTTTATAACAAATTTTCTTCGCTTTTAAAAAGCAGTGGTCAGTCATACATTTGCTTCTTGCTTACTAAAGAAATTCTCAGCTCACAGAAATATAAAATAATCTTCAAATAGAATCCTTCTTCATCACCACCTTTTCCCATTCAGAAACCCAGAAAGTTTATGAGAAGACTGTAGTATCACCAGGCCTTCTGCAATGGGACAGTAACTATGATCTGATGACAGCTTCCTTTCTCAGTGCTGAATAGAGAGATGGTTGTGGAGGGATCTTCTGTTTACATTAGTCAGAGTTGTGCTGGTGGGTTAGTGGGTACAGTTATTGTAGACTCAGCTCATAGCTCTTAGAAATTGAGGTGTTACACAGGGCTTAGATCTAGCTTCATTTCTGTTAACAGGTCAATCTACTGTTTCATATTTCTAAAGGTATGAAACAGGTTGGGTAAAGGAGTGCCTCAGGAAATCCTGCTGAGATATTACTATCTGCATTCTTGAAAGTAGATGCATTCTTGCACTGCTGTTAAGTAAACTGAGTACTGAAACTCTTGCCCACCAAAAAANAAAAAAAAAAAAAAAAAAAAAAAAAAAAAAAAAAAAAAAAAAAAAAAAAAAAAAATCTAGTAAAGAATAGGTGAAAATAACATGTACTGCAAGCTGTGTACCTTAAACAACTTACAATAGACCTAACGATGGCCTTCTGTTCTGAAACGTATGTTACCAGGTTTGACTCAAGGTTCAGTATTATGTCCTTTGTTTCTGAGGAATAAAAAATACTGTATAAATAATTAACCTCTGTGATAAAGCAATGCATAATCTCACTGCACAGTTAAGCTTGCAGTCAGCTTAGCACCAAATCTTTGAGTATGACTTCTCGTGCAGTAATCTCTCCTGTTAGTAAGAGGGAATTTAAAAGCAGCATGGAGTATAATGACTCATACCATCTTCTCATTTATCATCACAGGTTTTGCTTTGATATTATAAAGCCTTCTTACCATTTTATCCACAGCACTTCATCTAGAGGTGTTTTCCCTGCTAAGCGTGTTCCCAGCTTCAGTAATCCCCTCACTGGTCTGATGATAGTGTTGATTTGTTTCTTCAGCTTGCATTGTTTTCTCTCCTTTTTCCTTTCCTATACAATCTAACTATATGTGCAGAAAACTTTCCATGGCACCTTTGCTATCTTTTCCTCTAAGCAAGCTAAATGCATTTTTATTCCATAGAATTTCCTTTCTGTTCTCTTTTTTCGTCCTCAAATACTAAACTTTTCTACTCTCATCATCCTGTCTACTCATTGACCTCTCATTCTGCTTGTAAGCTTCTATACCTCAACAATCCCTTCCTGCTCCCCCTCCCTTTGCCCCATGGGAGCTTCTCTACTTCCCTTGACAAGAATTCTGTGTTTTTAAGTCACTTGATGCCTCTCTTATCAACTAAAGAGATCACTGTTACAAGATTCACCTATTTTCTCCATGAGCTCGTTATCTGGATGAACATAAAGACTAGAAAACCAAGCTGTTATCTTAGTGTGAGCATCTCTGGACTAAAGGGTAACCCCTATGCTGCTTCGCTTCTACATAGTTCCTTGACCTATCTTCTGTTATTGCAAATGGAAAATTCCACAGTTAAAGAATTTAAAATAAAATCTTGTCTAAGTGAACTGTAGTCTGACCAAATCTGATTGGAATCAGTGGGATTTTTTCCATTAACTTCAGTGTGCTTTGGGTCAGATCCCAGATGAACTTCCCTCCCCTCCCCCTTTAATACTGTGAGTACTCAATTATGTCTCTCCTAATGCTGAGCCATACTGGGAAGAGGAAGGATTTACACTGCTGGAGTCCTGGTTCCTGGCAATGATATGTCTTTCAAAGGCAACATTCCTCCATGGGGGAACGATGGAAAGATTCCCTCTGCTACACCTCTTTAATTACAAGAGCAAGCATCCTCCCACTGCAGTCCTTCCAGCATCTAGGAACAGTGCTATAGTCTGGTGCAGTCAGCATTGCCAGAAATGATGAAAACCTTCCTCTCTGCCTTCTTGATCCAACACTCCCACCTCCCCTGCAGCTGTTTCTTATTATTGCAATGCACTCTTTAATTGAGGGTGCTCAGAACAATAAAGATTCCCATATGGCACTTGCAGCAGCTCTGAAACTAGAAAGAACCTTCTTTACTATTTCTCTTCAGTAAAAATATCTTTGGTTAAGTCCTGGGTGTTGCTTACTCATTGGCAGTTTTTTGGAAGGTGTAAAGGCTGACTTTATATACATACACACACACACACACACACACACACACTGGTTTTTATATATATATACGCACACATATAATTACAAGTTCTTGTCATTTTCTTTTCAACTTAATGGCAATAAAGACAGAATTTCAAAAAGAGCAATTTGCTTTTGTACCTGACAAAGTTGCTCTGCCTTTCATCTGTTTTAGTCATCCTGAAGCACTGACACCTCAAATCCTGTGTTGACAACTGGCGAAACCATTTAATAAAAGCAGGCTATTGCCTGTAGCAAGGCTGTCAAAATCCAAGTTTCAGATGAAAGTCTAAACTGGGAGCTAAGCACAGTAAATATGAGTGGAGTCATTCCACAAGTCTATCCTTTCATTGCTCATCTGAGCAGGCAATTTCTTTTTATAGTTTTCATTGGGGTAATAGAATAATGCTTTTTTTTTTTTTTTTTGTCCCCCTCCCCCCAGATATTCTGAAAAACTTCCCCCCGCCACCCTCTCCAACCCATCCTAGTTGGGAATTCCTGGTTTCATCAAAAAATGCTGTAATGTTTGTGTATCTGCTTTCAGATTCTAGGCTGTAAAAATAATTAGCATTTTAATTTTAGGAAACGTGAGAAAAACAGGTTACCTAAGCACAGTGTGATGTTTGCAGGTATTCCGTGTAACAGATGCAGGAAGCAATGTGGTAAGCGTTTAAGAAGTCACGGAAATGCTTCCCTGGAAACTCTGGAGGCATTGTATCTGCACACATTACACTGTCTCTGGGAATGGTGCCAGCGTGCTCTCCTTGGACGGGTGTAGGGTACACTGCTCGCATTATCCACGTCTGGCAAAGGCTCCTCAGCTCACAGCCGGTGCTCACGAAGTGCTTTGGAGAGTGGCCTTTGTGCGCACACCTGAAAGGTGGGGTAAGGTCCTCTCCACACCTACTGCACAGCCTGCCCAAGGCGACTCGCTGAATGTGCCTTGCAACGACACAAGTGTTTTCTGGGATTAATGTGTTGTGTAAAAGTCAGAGACGCTGAATCTGAAATACAGCAGCAGCTGCGTGTACAATCAGAGGAGGAAAAATCTGTTTCCAAACAAAGCAATAAATGAAGCTTCTCTGATGCTGTGGGTTTGTCCAAATGCCCCAGTCTCAGGCAGCAGAGGTGTAAAGTGATGCTGATCTCTTCGGCGAGTGAATTTCAGGCACTAAAAAAGCACCCATGTTGCTTTAGCTTGTCAGTGCTAGGGTTATCCTCAAGACCACAAAATGGCCTAGTCTGGTAGTAAAGTCTGGTAATAAAGACTCAATCTTGAATTCTGTCCTGAGGAAAGACATTGAAAAGAGCTACTGGCTGCATTACTTTCTTGATGGATTCATGATTGGTTGCTGCCAGAACAACATATTCCCAGTAAATGAAGTAGAAGAAGAAAGATATCAGTGGAAGCAAGAAAATATTTCTAAACAATTTTCCACCTTCCTAATATTTGTCTCAATCTGGATTCAAATCCACACAGGCAAAATTCAAAATAGCTTTTTTCACTGCTGCTTTAAGATAAAGGAAAAAGAGAAGGCCCTGAGAAGCTGTAAGTACTATGCCAGTTGCACCCGGGGGAGCAGTCTAATATGAGGAGTGGAAGCCACATACACTGGTTGGAAAAGAGTTCAGAGCTCCTTTATGCAGGAGACAGACCAGTCTGTCCTCATACAGCATTAATTTTTTTTTTTTCTTTTTTTTTTTTTCTTATCCCTTGAGCAACAGAAGAAGGTGGAGCAAGGTGTCAGGAACTAGCTCAGTGGCTAATTTCCAGTGCAGAATTCAGCTGTGAAACTACAGGCAGGAGGTAAACCCAAGAGCATTCCTCATGCTTAATCATTCATGATCGTAAATTCACAATAAAAATGCCACAGAGGTTTTCCCTCATAGATGGTGATTTATCACTGAACAATATTCAAAAATTATAATTGATGGACCTGTTAGAGAGCTGCACAGTAATAAAAGTTATATTTCTCAATGTCTTTTGTGATAAAATGTATTTGGCACTTTACACATTTCATAAACTTAATTGCCATTTTACTCATGCTAGCGATCATCTCTATTACAGACATTATTAGTTGCCCTAAAACAGAACTCCTAATGCTCCGTTCTACTAAGTAAGCCATCTGACATTTAGAAAGAGGGCTTTGGCAGTGCAGAGAGCAGGATATATGAGAAATCCTCACTAACTGTGGGCGGAACATAAAAAATAATTGTCAGCTTTCAGATAACTAGTTGATGAAAAATTTGAGACTACTGAGTGGTTGTGTGACCATATTACCAAGGAGTGCATGTGCCACAGAAAGAAAGGAAAAAACATTATTCCCCATTTTATGACGCACACAAAATGTGCGTGCACTCAGAAGGTCTGGGCTAGTGGGCACAGCAGCTGCCTTCACGTGTCTTCTGTAGAGGGAAGAGACTATGGAGAACTTTAGCTTCCCCCAGCAATTTGTCCATCAGCAGCTATAGTAGGTTGGAATATTTGTGACCAGATAAAGTCTGGGCACATCCCTGGAGCAGAGGAGAGGCATTGTGGGTTTCTCAGGCATACTGTGTCCACACCTACCTGGAAAGTATACACTGCCCTTTATGTTTTCCTTTATAGGAATATTTACTCTTTATTGTTGAAATCTTGCATATGAGGCATCTCATACAAAATGTGTCACTACAGACTCCTCCAATCTGGAACAACAGATAGTTTAAGATTTTTATGGCAGAGACATAAAGAAGAAATCAGCTGCTCTGGCAGGGCTGCTCAGTCTAGCATAGTCTATTGTGCTGGGGAACATTTTCGTGGCATGGTAGGCACTGTCTGAATGAATCCTCTAAAGGCTTTATGAAGATGAAAGACAGGTTGGGTTAGAGAAGGGATAGAGTCCTTGTTTCACAGGGGATTGCAATTTCCCTGCTGTTTTATGGATTGATTTTGTTTAGTCACACTGGCCCCCAAAATGGGCCAAATTTCAACAGAATTTTTTTTATTTTTCAGCTACTTATTTCAACGAATTATTTAAAATAATTTTCTTGACATGCAATTCATCCTGTGACTCACTGGTGCTAGGAAAATGTTTTTAGTAGGAGGCTTTACTTTGGTCTTGCCTTATTGCAATTGTTTTTAATTTTAGAAAGAAATAGCTAGATGTTCCAATTTTTTTTTTTTTTTAATAAAGGTGTTATGTTCAAGGTACTGAAATCCGCAAAAAAGGTTTTAAATCTTAAAAAGTCTAATGAGTGTCACAGATGTGGGCTATGCCTGAGATAGCACACCTCAGTTTTTTTATGGCTGGAGGTGACCCATTTTAAAATTCTTTTATTCAGGAAACTTGTCATTGACCTAGTTACACAATCTGATTGGGAAACAATGAAAGAAAACAACCTATATTCCAAAAATTATTCAACCTAAATTCTTCTAAAAACACAAATTAAGGTTCTGTCAGGTTCTATCCACAAAAAAAAGCAGTTCTAGACACAGGAACACTTGCAAGAGAAGCGAAACAGAGACCTCGTGGCAGCGAGAGGGATAGAGAGTAGTTTTTATTTGTGGCTGTGTTCTTTCCTTCAGATGATCTTTCTTTAATCTGAAACTGCTCCGCTTGAAACAGTTTTGGATCGAGCATCTCTGAATACACTGCTGTGCACAGTCAGGAAAAGAAAAGTTGAGAGACTGGGCTGTTATGTCAGCTCAGCCTTCATTTGTGCCTGCATCTCATTTCCTCTTCTCCTCACCCTGGGCAGGTCTAGCAACTTCAGTCATATTTGCCTCCAGAGGTTTTGCTACTGCTTTACTGGACAGGAATCCAAATGAGTAGCTGCTCCAGGCAGACATCATTGCACACATTTGAACTTCCATTAAAAACAAACAAACAGCAAGCAAAAACCCCAAACAAAACCAATGCACAATGTTTGTTCAACATGATTCTCAGGTATGTGCGATACGCAGGAACCAGAGTAATTCCTTGATAACTCTCTTTTCCCCAACTACATTTTTTTTTTCTTCTCAGGGAAACCTTTAAGTATGTTTTCTGGGACTGTTTTTCCAATTTGGGAGAGATGAGCAATTGCTACAGTGAGAAAGCTATTTGGAGCTGCCAGTTAAATGCTTTCATGTATGAGTATGACTGCAAGCAGATAGAGGTGAGAGGCTGGTGGGTGCATAAATCCAAGTCTTTGACACTCATTCCCCTTTTGTAAATGTGTGCAGCCCCAAAGAAAGGAATTGTCTTTTTTTTTTCCCACAGCCTATGAAAAAGCATTTTTCTCCCTATTACTCTGCAAGACTTGGGTTTGTTAAAGCTCTTGCTCCCTTTATTTAACGTCTGTTAAAGTAAGACAATCAGTATTATACCCTTAGTACTATATTGGTCAAGACCTGGGGCTAATGGTTAACCTAAATATAATGTTGCAGGTAAAAGACTTGCAATCTTACCAGCTATCTTCCTTTAGGCAGTTTCTTTATTGAAATGTGTATGTTCAGCACTATTTTGTGCATAGAATTTTTTTTTTTTCTGATTTAAAATGAATATTGATTTTTTCATATAAAAGGAAATGGTTTAAGCTGCAAGAACCAAACTTGACCTACTTTGGGTCATAGAACTTGCATAAGAAAGTCCTGCTGATTCTCAATAATATATTCACTTCATATATTGTAACTCTAAATATACATCAGTGATGGACATAAAGCAATAGGAGGCTGCCTTTTCTAAATTTACAGGAGAAGTTTGGTATTCCTTTCTCACCTATTTTGAAATTATTAATAAAAGAAAAAATCGTATCAAACCACATTTTTGTACACACAAAAGTATCATTCAAATTCATACTTGTAAACTGCTCCATGACTCTAAGTGGATGCTTTAGAGGATAAATAAGCAGTTATATTTAACCTGTATTTTGAATGTGAAATACCTCATTTTGTCCCCCAGATCAAGGTCATCACATTCACTATTTTCAGTCTGGGTAAATACAGTCATATCTATTTTTTAAGGCCTTTGAAAGCAAGCAAGCAAGCAAACAAACAAAACCCTAAAAAAAAGAGACCCATTTCCCCCAAAATAATCTGCTATCTGTTTTATTTTAAAGTGACATAAATATGAGTTTCGCTGCATGTGTATAACCTGGAAACATAGTCTTTGGTGTGCCTTCTTTTAGTGCTGAGGTGATGATTATTGCTGTTGCTGCAAAGATATGCAGTTGGTATAAGGTGATAACTGAATTCGAAAATCCTTTTGGGAAAGATTATGTTAGTCTCAGATTCATTTCAAGCATAAAGATGACAAAAAATTGTAAGGGATAGAACAGGATTTAGAAATACCTGCAAACTGGTGAGGTGGCAGNTTTTATTTTATTTTAAATTTTTAGCAAGGGTGCTCTGTGGCATCTTGAAAGGTTTCAGAGAAGAAGCAAACCAAAGACCTGCTTGCTGCTTTGCAAGAAAACCTCCAATATCTGCAGCTATTAGGTCTGACATCTAACCAAAGCGGTGAATGCACCATTGCATCCAGACAGATCACCACTGTTTCTAGGAGACTTCTAANAATGTGAAATACCTCATTTTGTCCCCCAGATCAAGGTCATCACATTCACTATTTTCAGTCTGGGTAAATACAGTCATATCTATTTTTTAAGGCCTTTGAAAGCAAGCAAGCAAGCAAACAAACAAAACCCTAAAAAAAAGAGACCCATTTCCCCCAAAATAATCTGCTATCTGTTTTATTTTAAAGTGACATAAATATGAGTTTCGCTGCATGTGTATAACCTGGAAACATAGTCTTTGGTGTGCCTTCTTTTAGTGCTGAGGTGATGATTATTGCTGTTGCTGCAAAGATATGCAGTTGGTATAAGGTGATAACTGAATTCGAAAATCCTTTTGGGAAAGATTATGTTAGTCTCAGATTCATTTCAAGCATAAAGATGACAAAAAATTGTAAGGGATAGAACAGGATTTAGAAATACCTGCAAACTGGTGAGGTGGCAGGGAAAAAAAAAAAAGATGTATGGTAAACAACAAGACTGGAAAACAGTCTCAGGTTGCATTCTTGAGTAGAAGCTGAGCATTTCTAAAATTGCTTGAAATCTTCACTGTGACTTTGTGGCAATTAGGTTTATATCTTCATTTCTTCTTCTCTTAGGGCATTCTGTACTTTTATATACATTTCCACTTCATGCACTTAGCATTTGACAAGATAAATACACTTTATGCAACCTCAAGATTACTTTTGCTTGCTAAACAAAGAGGAAGGAAAGAAAAATGTATTTCAAAGTTACACATTATTTATTTTATTTTATTTTATTTTATTTTATTTTATTTTATTTTAAATTTTTAGCAAGGGTGCTCTGTGGCATCTTGAAAGGTTTCAGAGAAGAAGCAAACCAAAGACCTGCTTGCTGCTTTGCAAGAAAACCTCCAATATCTGCAGCTATTAGGTCTGACATCTAACCAAAGCGGTGAATGCACCATTGCATCCAGACAGATCACCACTGTTTCTAGGAGACTTCTAAACGTGTGATAGTTGTTCACTTTAGCTTAAGGGGAGGATCTTGGTTTGAAAAGCAGCTGCTTGCCAAAAATGCAGAAAAATAATTTTCAAATTTAGCTACCAGTTTGCTTGTCTTTTTTCTTTCTTTCTTTTTTTTTTTTTTTTCTTTCCTCTTCTCAGTTACTTATGTATTATTATTTGCTTAACTTCTTTGTCTACCCCCTAAATTCTTCTGGGTCAGTGATTGTGGCCCAGCCACTCTGACAAAATCCCCACAGAGTCAAGTTATGCATTGGGAACGTCCCTAGCATGTCTTGAGCTTTCTAAGTATTACAAAAGGTCAGTCAGTCTATTCATGAAATTGCTGTTCAAATCAGGTAATTGTGCTGCTGTTTGACTGGAGGATTAGGTTACTCTCTGATGATACACTGAGATGACTTCCTGATGCCTTCTTCACAGCTACAGAAATGTTCAAAATCCAGACATAAACAAAGGTTAGAAAGAGGCAACTCCTTACAAAACTTCATGCCTGAGAAATGAAGGCCATGATATAGTGTTTATACAGCCTTGATGTTAATGGGCATTATACATAAAAGTATGTGTCTGAATATTTTTGTTAACCGAGACCTCTTATTTCAAAGTTTTGTATGTATTTCTGCTGATCAAAATATATAATGCTGTGTGTAGAAGGGGTTAATCTTCAAGCATTTTTGTTCCATGCTGTCTAGAAGAAATAAGTCTAACAAATTGCAAGAAGAAAAGTAGTATATTTATTGTATGTGTTAGTGTGAAAGTCTGTGGGTCTCTCGTGGAGCTCCAGATTGATCTGCAGAGTCCGTAAGTCTTGTGATGATCCATATAGTGTCACTACCTTCTTTCTAGCATTTTTCATGGTTAGTCCTCACGTCTAAAATAGGTTTTGCTTTTCCTTTTTCCTTCTTCTTTCAAAGGAAAAATAATCACATTAATAAAAACTCACTGGATGTCAAACTTTTGTTGTGTGTGAGAGCAAATGTGAGCTTGACTCTCAGTGACTCAGGGTTTGTGTTCAGATACGGTTATTTCTGTATTTGAATGCAGCTGCCTCTGCAAAGGCCATTCACACTGCTGTGTGACGAAACACAGTGTGTTGGAAGTCAGTGAAGAAGCCAGTTATGACTGAATTTATTGTTATAAGCTGCATGGTAATGACAGTTGTTATCACCATTGCATGGAAATAGTATTATGGCTGTATAACTTAGCAGCAATATTCTATTAAAAGATATTTTGCCACTGCTATTGAAATTAGCTTGTGTCCTTCCAGAATTAACTTGAGCTACTACATCCAGGTCTAATGTATTGACAAGATTGCTGGAATGGCAGCTGACTAAGTGGAGAAATGATCCAAAAGCCACCTGTTTTAAACTTAAGAGAAGCTTTCCTTGCTTAGTCATGTGAGGATTCCTTCAGTGCTGTGCCACAGTCTTTAAACAACTAGATATAATTCTAATTCATTGTGGTAATTACCTAAATCAACTAACCCACAACTTCCCAAGTCCCAGTAGCACATTACATGGTGTGTGTAATTGAGTCCTGTGGAATATAACAGTAATAAACCACATGGAGATGAAGAGATGAAAAAAAATAATCATGAACTGTGACAAATGCCCAGCGAGATCTGGATTTTAAAATCTTTACCTTTTGATGTTGTGCCAATACGAAGCTCTTAAAGAGTTTTCAGTGTTGCATTAGAAAAGAAAAGAGGAACAGAGAAGAATTACCTACCAAGAGACAGGATTTCTGACTACTTTTGCACAGCAGCTGAGCAAAATGTTTATCAGAGGACTTCAAAACATGCAATGCACAGGACATAAAAAGCAGTTCAGTTTATGCTTTGATGAATTATTTAGCCTATTTCTTCCTCCAGTGAATGCTGCAATTTCTTTGAAAGGTCTCTTATGTAGTGGTTTAAAAGTGCATATATTGTAACCAGGACTTTATAATATGCTCTGAATAATTGCATTTCATATGCTTTCCATGCTATTTTGTGTTCTTATCTAGGATATTAAATAAATGTTTGACTGAGATTCTTCATTAGGATTTGCTGGCATCACTTCTCTTCCTTGACACCCATTATTAGCTTGGCATCATCTGATTTGGCACAATAAAGTTACTTTCATCTGATATCAATAAATGAAATTCAAAATATGTCCATGTTGTGGCCCAGCTGTGGAAATTTCCCTTGTGACCCTTCCTCACCAGGCAGGACATTCTTATCAGCATAAAATGGTCTCCATTTATTTGTGTGATTGTTAGTGATGAATTTGATTACTCACTGTATAATAGTTCTTCTACACTTGTTGAGTGCCTAAGTGAATGGATAGCATTGCCAATTGTTATGATTTTGTTATAAACCAGAAGTAGTACTGCTAGGAACTTAGAAATAGCACACTCTTATCTCAGGGGAAACAAGTGGAAAAAGACTTTTTGTAGAATACTTTATGTAGGTATACATAAAACCACTTTGATCAAGGATGATTTATTCAGCCTTCTGTCTGTCTTACTTCACGGCTAACCTAGCTATTATGGAACCAGAAGCTTAATTATTGCAAATTTTAGAGTGTACATGAAGCCTCCTGGTTAATATAAATAAGGCCAAACATAAACATTGTATACAGTTGGATTTTAGGCATGGATTCAGATGTGAGTCTTTTGATTTTTTTTCCAAACATTTTCCCATCATGTGCCTGACAGTATTTTTTTCCCATCCCACCCGAATAATAAAATAAATATAGAAATAACAACAGTGATCTGTCTAGTCTAGTGGTCTCGCTCTTGTATACTGTACTTGTGTGTTTTGAAACTAATGAAACTGTTGCATTTCTCACTAAGTTATATGGTATTGATGTTAATTTTTGATATGCACATTCACTGGCTAGCACAGTGGGATTTTTCCATGTCAATGGCCACCATGCATGATTATCCTACAAATAATGGATACATATTTCTTGCCAGATTATATTAGAAGAAAACAAAAGTCCCTTCAAAAGCCAATGGTAACAATTTTTCAAAAAAATACAAACTGTAACAGAATAACTACTTCCTGGAAGCTGACATGAGTAATTTTATTTGAAACTTTTGTCTTAAAGATGATGGTTGGCTGTATCAAAAATAGGCAGGTTAGTTAAACAAGGATATGCTTTTGACTATCAGTGTAGTAAATATATATTGGACTTTCTTTTCCCATGACCATTGAACAGTTTATTATTTGACAGCATCACATTGCACTGGAATTAATGGCTGCATTTCTCTCTATTGTACTTTTCAGTTTCTTGAATACATTACTCTGAGATTTCAGGAAGTTCAAGAACAAAGTAGAACATCTGTACATAAATGCAAAAACATTCTTAATTTTTCTATGGTAAATGGATGCATTCTTTTCCTGGTAAATACTTTAAGTTGGTGTCCTTTAAAAAAAAAAAAAAAAAAAAGTTTTAGGAAATCATATTACTATATATGTGTAAATATATATATATATTTGTTATAGTGAGTTAGCTTATTGTTAGTTTCATTTTATACCTGCTGGAATTTTGCAGAGGCAAGTGCCTTTTGCCACTGACTGTATCTGCACATGTTTTCTGTTTACACAGATTCTGTTCTTTGACATCTTTAGTTTTAATCTGCAAGACCATATTTTAAAATGCTGAAAATGAAAGATAAAGTGTTTGGTGATTTATGTAATGTTTATAAAGATTAACAAGACACACTAAAATCAATAGTCAATTACATAATCCCTGAGTGACACCAATAAATGTTCACTCTGAAGCATACAAAAAATCATTGCCTCTTATCAGTTCTGTTCCAGTATGGCTCCAGTAGCAGCCCTTGAAGAGATCCTTACAGCAACTGGTAACAAGCAGGTATGGAGTATATGGGGAATTTACTGGTGTAGGCAAACTCCTATGTTATATGGAAGATATCTATATATCAATATCTATATATCTCTATACTTATATCTACTACATAGGGAAAGTATATATTCTATCTTACTTTGCTCTTGAACAGAAAGATTTAGCAGAACAAAAAAAACACAACTGAATGTTATTTCAGGTTGGCTGAAGTGAAAAATCTATGTGTGAAACCACACCATTTCAGTTTCCGAACTAGAAGTGTGAAATATCTTCAGAATTTTACTATTAGAGCAACTTGCAGCACAATTGGTGCTGTCTTTTAAAGCACGGATTGATAATCCTTTAATTATTTCAATACAGAAGTTGTTTTTTTCATATTGATTATTGCTGTAAGGAGGATTGGGCTGTCGAGCTGTTGGAGAGGTTCCTGAAAAAAGCACTTTTCCTAAATAACGGGCTCAGAGCTGACTGTAGTCACCTGGGATGTTAGGCTGACAAACCATGAGATATTACTATGATGGATTTGTTTCAATACTTGTTTTGAGAAGAATCTACTGAACAAGCACTTGTCATCAATAACACTTCCCAGAAGAAGCAAAAAGACAGTATGTGTTCTGCTATGAACAGTAAAGTGTATAACATGGTTGGTTAAACAGCTGAGAAAATTAGAAATAATGGAAATATTTGTACCCAGATGGCAGCACTCAGGCCAATTGCAGTTAATAGTGACATTTTAAGTAGAACTAAGGTATGGTGATACCATAATGATGGCAAGAACACATGCACCAAGGCAGGTGGGCATTTGCTAGGAAAGAGGTATGTTTCAGGTAATAGGTCTCATTGGAAGTTTGTGTTTTGATAGACTGTAATGAAATGAACATAAATGGACTAGAGGAAACAACCAGTTTTGGTCAAGATTGTGGAAGGTTGACAAGACTATTTATGGTGAGAGATGTTTTATAATGCTGTAGACCTCAGAATGAGATATTGATGGTGATGTGCACAGGAATATATGTTACTGATTCTTACGTTAATGTTATTGCTTCCCAGAAAGTCTTCTGAAAGAACATAGTACTTTGATATCAGTAGTGCTTGAAATTGGAGGAGATTTCTGGCAATCTTCTAGACAAAATAATTACTGAACCAGTAAAAAGTGTTACTACTCCAGGTTCAGCTTTTGGTATGAAATTAGGGTATTAGAGAAGAATGAGCTTGGCATAACAGGTTTATATGAAAGTCATCACAGATGGATTCAATTTCAATTAAATGGTAAGAAACAGTGAAAATACTCTCACTAAAACTGATCACTCAGATAAAGGAACTAGTTGGGAAAGATGCATCAGACTAGAAGTTTGGGAATTGGAAAGCAAAAACCACTGGAATTGTGCAAGATTAAGAGCTGAAACTGTCAGGAATTTGTATTCCAAAAAGAAGAGCAAAAAACCTGTAGGAAAGGACTTCCCAAAATCTGGGAAAATAGCCTCAAGAAGCATATAAAATGCTGAAATAAAAAAAAGCCCTTCAGTGTTTATACATAAAGACAATATTCACCAAAACCCCACATTTTTTAGAGATCCAAAACATAGAGATAAGCCCTAAAATAGGGAGCTGTTATAAGTTGTCCTGTCTTTGGCAGGGATAAAGTTAATTTTCTTTCTAGCAACTGTTATACTGCTATGTTTTGGATTTAAAATGACAATAATATTGATAACACACTGATGTTTTTAGTTGTTGCCACACAGCCAAGGACGTTTCAGCTTCTCACACTGCACTGCTAATGAGAAGCCGGGGGTGCAGAAGAATCTGTGAGGGGATGCAGCCAGGGCAGCTGAC
>VXBL01008425.1:52257-84347 GCA_013400195.1 Aramus guarauna | reverse complement strand
TGAGGACAGGCTGAGAGAGTTGGGATTGTTCCGCCTGGAGAAGACTCCAGGGAGATCTAATTGCGACCTTCCAGTACCTGAAGGGGGCCTACAGGGTAGATGGAAAGTAACTTTATCAAGGACTGTAGTGACAGGACAAGGGGTAATGGGTTTAAACTGAAGGAGGGGAGATTTAGATTAGATGTTAGAAAGAAATTCTTTACTGTGAGGGTGGTGAGGCACTGGAACAGGTTGCCCAGAGAGGTTGTGGAGGCTCCATCCCTGGAAGTGTTTAAGTCCAGGTTGGATGGGGCTTTGGGCAACCTGGTCTAGTGGAGGGTGTCCCTGTACATGGCAGGGGGGTTGGAACTAGATGATCTTCGAGGTCCTTTCCAACCCAAACCATTCTATGGTTGTATGATTCTATGATTCTATGAATACATTTCCTCAGCTAGTGCCTATCATAGTGACTTTATACCAAATGTGACAAAATTCCCATGTTAGGAGGTACACTGTTTTGTTACATACATCATTGTTTTGTGCAGCTGTTTTAGCAGTGCTCAAGAAATATGAATGCCCTTTTCTTTTGCTGATCCCATAGGACCTCAAATGCAGAAATCCATGGGATCAAGCCTATGGTTAAAATCAGCCGATTTGCTTTTATGAAAAATGTTTCACAGTATTTCCCCTTATACTGGACCTTTCTCAACAGTGTTGATTAATCAACATTTATGAAAGCAGTCACTTTTAATTTTGTATCTTCAATTTATTTCTCTCCAAAATAAAGCTTAAAATCACTGGCCAAATCTTTTCTAAGTGTCAATCCCACTAAACTCAAACGAAAAGGTTTGTTGCCAAAGAGGTCCCAAGGCACCTCTCCTTGTTTCCAGGCTACAACAGCAAAAAGCTTAGCAAGCTTGGCAAGTCCTATGTATTCTTTCTCAGGCAGCTCATGGGAAAAATATAGAATTACAATAGACTTGGGAATGGTTGTCTATGAATGCTTTCCTTACCGACACAGCTGATGAAAGCCTAAACAGTGGAAATAGGTTTTATGTACGGTCTTGAAAAAGTCCTTCTAATGAAAAATCCTGTTTTTCTCTTTAATTATGGTGACAGGCTTGGTGTCAAGGCTCTTAAAGATTGCATGACTCAGGGCCAGACAGTATGTCAACTCTACATGCAGAGACATAGGAGCCGTTTTGCTGTTGAATTGGTCCATAGTGCTCCTGGCTGGCTTTTAAGCTTGGCGAGTCGGGTGCTTGCTGGAAACCTTCTGTATTCAAATGGACACAGAAAAGCAGAAAGTTTGAAATGTTAATCCATATGTACATCAATATGTTGCCATTGCTGGAGTCCCTTCTGTTCTTCAGTGGGAGTAATTATCTTGGCATCAACATGGAAGACCAGAGAACATCTGCCTGAATGCCAGGTGAATTTGTTGTGATTACTCGTTTCACAAAGGAGAACCCATGAATTCATAGTGCTAGAAAGCTGTCTGCTGTGCTATGCAGAACGGCGGTGCAGTGCTTAGGACAGACTACTGTTTCCAACATCATGGCTTTTGAAGTGAGGGTGGGATTTTCTGTATTATGTAAATTATGCCTTTTCTCAGAAGACTCCTTTGAAGTTACTGAACTAACAAAAGGTAAGCAGCTTTTAATTGATTTGTGAGCATTCAATTAATTATAGCAGAATGCTAATTAAATAATTAATATGTTTCCTTAAATCGGGAAGACATTAAATAATTAAACAAAATCCTTTTGCAGTGAATAATACTTGTTAACAGCTATCATTATTTGCTAGCCATATGATGCAGAAAACAAACAAACAAACAAAAAAGGTAAGAGCATATCTTTGTAACATATCTGTGAGACTGTGTGGGCATTCAGCATGAAAAATATCAGTAGATTAATGCGGATGTTTTTCAAAGCTAATTAAATTGAAGTGCATCATTTCTCATGATGAGTGGCTAATTACAGAACAGCAGAGTTGGATAGATAAGAAGTACTCAGTGCTGTAAGGACAATCAATACAACCGAAACAATTTCGGTACTAGTCCTGGATCCTAAGATATGCTTAAATAAATAATAAGATTCTGGGTAGGAAAACATAAATCATTGCCACTACATTCAAATTGGTATTCACTTATAGCCATATACCACTCAGAGTGCTGAAGCCAGTTCAGGCTTCTCTGGGTCAGGAATCTCTGGGTATGGATGAGTGGTGGGCAGCTTTTGACTTTTAATATTTTTGAGATCTGGTAAATATTTCAGCAATGACAGTTTGTGTTTCAGAAGGCCATGACATTACTATTCTCTAGAAAATAAGCTTTAGTCTTTAGGTAAAGAGATGGTTTTGCAGTTCAGAGCCACAGTTCTGAGCTGACTTTATAAAATAACTTGGACCCATGGGATGTTTTAGTGATATGGATATTTTAGAAGGAGTATAATTGTATATGCATTTTCAAACCTAATCAAGAATCCTTACATATTCACGTTTCACCATGAAATCTCATGGGAGTTTACACACAAAAGGGCAGAGTTAAGCCTAGCAGAAATCCATTGCTTTTTAGGGTAAGGCATTGTTGACTTTTTTTTTTTTTTACTAGTCAATATTTCACATGCCTTCCACAACTGCCACATCAATACAGTTGATTTCAGTCTGTATGGGAAGATGTGTGGCTGGCCAGTGTGTCATGACAAGAGGAACACCTCATGCCATAACCAGCAAGGAGTTGGATGGGATTTAGAACCCTCTCACTATGATAATCTACACTCTATTATGCAGGAGAAAGCAGCTTTGACTAAATGGACCCAATACTGAGAGCGGTGACTACAGGAATTTTAGTTGCAATCTTTACAGATTATCAGCGTAAAAAACGATAGGAAGATAATCCAACCTATGGCAACAGTGTTGTTAATGTTGCACCAGTGACATAATATAATATTATTGAAAAGGGATGGTACAGAGAAAGTATTTGAAGAAACTTTTGGAAGCACTGGACATGTTCATAAGTTAATGTGAGTTTAATACCATATTACTATATTGAAATGGTGAATACAAATGGGCCCTATAGTAACCCTGCAGAAACACATTCTTCTGTTGATCTTCACTTTATAGATGATCATTCCACTGTGGTGGTGGATCCCACTTTTTCTTCCAGACTTACTGAGTTTAATGTAGTCTGGACAATCCATTCAAGTGCAGCCTTTTAGGAACAACCAGGAGGGTGTTTTCCTTAATTGGTATTCCTACTTTGGCATGGGAAAAGCCATGCTAGCTGCTTAGGATTAATCCTGAGTCTTCATAAGCATGCCCAATACATTATGCATACTTTTTGCAGAGCTCTGCTCTTGTTAGCAGTCTGTCGCACAGCTGCCTTTGGAGACATGTGGCAGATCATGTAAAGAATACAGAAACTTCTTTTCGGAAACAAATGTGTTGCAGGCAGGCATGCCCACATCCGCAATTTCCCTTTTGGCACAGTGTGAAAACAGTAAACATCTGTGTACTCTGTCTTCTGGCAACAAAATTTACCTTTTCTCTGAATCTTAGGTACAGGCTATGTGCGAGATGAGATTTTTCTCTGCTTTTCAACCTCTTGTAACTCATCTACAGATATTTCACCAGTTGAGACAGAAAAGAATGTGGAAACACAAGCATCCTTTAGGCTTTCACTTAAGCAGGAGCCGTTCAAAGTTCATTTTTCCTTTATTAAAAGCCAGACACCTAACAAAAAAGGTGCAATCCAATATGCCGGTTGCAATTTGTCCTGAAGGATGTAATCAAGTATATGCTCAAAACAGAGGCTGAAATGTAACACACTTTTTACAAAATAAGACTAGTATGCCAGTCCTACCTACATCTCCTTTCTTCTTCAGGTATTTCCAAAGTCTTTCATGATTACAGACAAACAGGTATTGGTAGTCATTTGCCACATTCAAAGAGGTTTGAATTCTAGTGGTCTCAATTTAGAATAGATTGATTGTTCTTTATTGTTACAGNAAAAAAAAAAAAAGAGGAAGACCGAAACAGACCTGACAGCTGCTGAGTTGTTAGCTTTGTCTGAGAGTCTGTACACATGCCCTTCACACAATGAAGTGCCTTAAATTAAGTTGTTTTCTGTTGCAATTGCAGTGATCTGGAAAATGATAGCTTATGTGTCTTGGCTAATGATCAGTAACTTGTCAAGCCTAGTTTATAGTTTCTGGTTATGGGAGCTAGATATTAAGACCTGTTGAGACAGACTAGATACTGGTCACAGAGACCACTTTAAATACCTGGAAAACCTCAAAGTAAACACTAAGGTGTTATGGAGTTTATCTGTTCTTTAGATAGCTGGGGCTACGTGGAAGTGGACATTTACAGGTGAATCTAAGCTCCAGAATTTTTATGTGTCTAAGAAGTGTGGATCTAGCTCTTATTGTCTCAAAGTTCTTATAAAATAAGGATAACGATACTTTATATATTGAAAAATGTTAATGCTGTGGGGTATTTGGATAAACAGAGATTATCTCCAAAGATAAAAATTAAACATACAATAAATTATGTGAGTTGGAAAAATATGAATTTTCAGTTAACCTTCCCCCCCCATTGTAAACATATGTGATAAAACAGTTGTGAACATCTGTTACATACACATTTTAGGTAAATTTGTTTCATATATGACCTTTACACATTATCGAGACATGTAAACTATATATCTTCTCCTAATAGTGCATGTCCTTCATGACTTGTAAGTCTTCTCTTTTGTGTAAATTATTAGATGTTTATCACATGTAGCCTCCAATATAAAAGATCTCTAAGAATTTTATCAGAGTTCATACTCAGCTAGGAAGTATCATAGTATGTTAAACTTTGCAATGATATTATGTCCCAGCACTATCTTTTATGAAAGGATACCATTTAACAGAGAAAGAAGAAAACACTTTAATGAGGAAGTATGATATAAATGAAATCAGCTAACACCAACTATACTAACTGAATAAGCAATTTGATCCCTTTGCCATTTCATTCTTTACTTTCATATTTCACTTCTTGCATGCAAAATTCAAGTCTCTAGGTCCGTTTATTTTTTTTTTACACCTTTTCTGCAAAATAAAAGATATAGAAGCATGAAACAGGAATGACAAAAAATACAGTACCAGAGAAATCAGAGTAGCTCTGCTATCTATTCACTGATTGCATTGTCTGTTTTGTAACATATTGCCTTATGAGTAATACAAGAGAAGCTGGCAATTGCCTGCATTTACTAAAAAGGTAATCTAGAATTTGTTCTAGATAAGGTTGAATTGAGTGAGTTGCAAAACTGAATGTCATAAAAGGTTCTTGGGAAATCACTAGTAGCAGATCACATTCATGCTTCCTAACATTAGCATCAGAACATAGCTGCCTACATTAATAAACATCTTCTGAAGAAACTTATTTCTCTTAATTGTAATATAGGCAATCTAATCTATAAATATTGGCACTCAAGTTAGATGCCATTTTTTCAGCAAAATGTAAAGATAAGAAAGTGTAAGTCAAAATACAGATATGGGTAACATAACACACATTGTGGTGTATGTTGTATATTTTCTTGTATTGCTTCTAGAGTAGAGCTCCCATATCATATCTTTTTCAAGCACCTAGCTATGGATTTGATATGTTTTACAAATCTTTTTTAATCACTTCCTGCATGTTACTATACACTGGTTTTCTTAGCAAATAGAGAGAATAGAACCCTAAAGTGAAATAATTAATTAGCATGTGTCTAATCTGACCTACTCTTAAACACATCAACTACAAAGATCAACTCTAATATATGTGTTACAGAGCTCTGTTGTATAACACGCATATAGGAATACATATAAATGATATAGGTATTGATGTGAATAATTTTTATTTTGTAATTTTCTTTAAAAAATCATTTTATGATATAACAGTAAAATTTTATTTCTATGGCTAGCTTCTTGTCATACAGACAAATTAAATTTTTAAAATACAAAAACTAGTATGAAGAAACATTTAATAGTCTCTATAGGTATAAAATGCTTGATTTCATTAGAACTTTAATTTCACTTCCACTGCACAAAGTGATTACATATAAAGCTTTCAACTGTTTTCACAGAGAAAAAGATGTGCAATCTTTTAAAGATGCCTTGCAGGACAGAGGCTTGGAGAACAGCTGATTCTCCATTAGCAAAGTCTTGATTAAAAGGGCAAAATCTTTGTTTCCTATTGTGACATGAAGAGCAAATAAAATTAATTGACTTGAGTCCATGAATTTCTGAATGGAATAAGGTTGAATTTAAAGCAGGGGTTTACATTCTGAATTTATGGTACAATTCTGTATCCCATTCCATGTGGCATTCCTAGCAATATCATAGACAGTTTGTAGCCTTGTAGTTGTAAATTGTAACATCTCTCTCTCTCTCTCTCTCTTTCTTATCTGTCTGTCTATCTATCTATCTATCTATCTATCTATCTATCTATCTATTTATCTATCTAATGTGTTTCCACTGTGTGTTGTAAAGCCAGCAAAAGGCGAAGTTTTATCATGCTTGGGTCTGGCCCCTAGTCCATACTCTAAAGAAGTTGTGATTTTAAATGACAGACCAAACAGTTGGAGGAAACAAAAAGAAGACAAATTACATTACAAAATAACAGCCACTGTCACTTGAAAATGATAGACAGTGAAGTAATAAAATTTATGGAAGTAGTTAAAAAGGAAAAGAAGAGGAAAATTACAGGTGTACCAAAAATTTATGAGATTATATGAAAACTGTAAAACTGCAATGATGGAACAGTACAGTAACTTTTAGTTAGAGAACACACTTTAAGTTCTAGTCCTACATATTGTAATGCACTTACAAATTTTCAGTCACGTGATCTTACATTTAATATGTTCCTACTATATTCCTCTGCAAAAATTGCTTACTGCTAAGAGTCTTTGTTGTGGGTGGTGTCCTTAGAGAACATGTATAGAAAATGCATAGCTCTTTCATGACTTCAGATGCGGATGTATTTCCGTTAACGAAACAGATCTTTCAAACTATACGGTACTTTTTGTGACGTAGTGAGCCTCACATCCCTTGCTGGGGACTAGATTTCCTAGATTTCTGGCAGAGGAATTGGCTCCCCAGCTCCACTGCTGCAAGGTGTGGGGCACTGGCCAAGTTTCAGAGGCTGAACCCCTGGATTAATGTGCTGGGGTGGGCTTGTGGCCCAAGCTGATTTTGTGCTTGGAAAAATGCAGATCACAAGATGTTGTTGTTCCTCAAAAAGAATTAAGGCCACATATAGGTGTCCAAGAAAACTAGATAAATATATGTGTGATTTGTACCTTTAGGAACTGAAAGCAGCTTGCTTATTGATTGACTTGGTGTAATAGGAAGCAATATAATCATGTCTTACTGTAAAATCTCCTTATAATCTGACTGTAATCTAAACCTTAGTTTTATCTTATTGCTCATTGTATTGGTTTTTGTTACATCCTGCTATTTGTGAGGCTTTCATTTCCGATGAATTCTCTGTTACTGAAACACAGGAAGGATTTAGTTATTAAATTATTATTATATCTCTTCCACTACTTGCATTCATCCTCCCAGTCTTGGTGACACTGAAGGCTGTAACAGTAGGCTACTGTTTGATGTCTCAGAATTGTCATAAATTGTTAATGACTTCTGTTACACATGATCCTAAGGGTTGTAGTCTGTTCTTTCTTTAAACTGACCACCACAAAAACTAACTAAATTCTTTTGATTTGCTTAACAATGTCCTTTGGAAGAATGTTACTTATATCCAATGCACTGTTACTATAAGCATTTAAGAAAATGAAAATAAAGATGCTGAAGGTTATACATCTCCATAATAACCATAATTTGTCATTTCCTTTGTGTATACCCAGTGCTGTTTTCTATATTCCATTATGTACTTTCAAGTACAATGTTCAAATACATATGTTGTTGCTCTTTAGGAAACACAAATTTGAATGGCATGAAATCAGTATATTTAATCTCACACCTGTGACAGTAATTAAGAAAACTGCTGATGCAAACTCTGAATTTTGAAATAAAGATGGAACAGTGATTAAATGCAAACTGATAAAATGGCATCATTATTTCATGCAGCAGCTGAGAAAGGATAACAATATAAAATGTGAAGAAGGCCGAAAGAGACAGAGCAGAGATGGAAAAGCAGAGAAGAAATAGAACAGTACTTCATTCTGAGTGAACTTCAGCATAACTTGATTTGTACAGAGCACAAACTGCAGACTCAGCTATTCCCGTTTTCTTCAGAGCAGTGCACTGTTTCTGTGATTTGGTACAGCCTTGTCCCCACAGTGCAGTCACCTTCCAGCGAGGACATTTCTGTTGCCAGACTGGACTGGTCAAACCTTGGAAGACCTCTTGTCAATCAAGCCAGGCTTCTGAGCCAGATGAATTTACACAAATACCAGGTCATTTGAGGCTGTCTCTTTATAATTTGCATTACTCTCAGAATTTAGTGTTAGTATCTCATCTTTTATTTTAAGTTTTTAACACTATTTTCCCTTTTATTTCTCTGCACAGCACACTGCATAATGACAATCCTTGCCTGAGGGTTTCCAAGTTGTATTGCAGTAAAAACAACATATAGCAATAAAGGGGCAGAGCTACAGCATGCAGCTGGAAAAGTAAATTCTTCTGTCCTATTTTCTTAGGTTAGTTGCTTGAATGTTTTATTATTTTGATTAACTCTCACTTAAAATCTTGACTGGTTTTCTTACGGCATGGCAGAGGGAAAAGGAGACCTGAGGGAGCCCACAATGATATTGGTGACCTTCTCTATGTGGGCAAAGTTTCAGACAGAACTTTCGAAGTTGCTTAAATAAAAGCTTGCCTGTAATAGTTTTACAACAACACTTAATAAGTCTAAGCTGATTTCTTTTTTTTTTTTTTTTCCTGAGGCACTTGAATTGCAAATCACCGATCCAAGGTCTTATAGCCTTGAAGTTCAAGTCAGATTATCTGTGAATATTAGAACACGCACATGTGAGGCGGCCTTTACAAGCTTTAAGATCAAAGAGTCACTGTGCAACCTTCAGAATAATATCATTCTGTCACTCAAGCAAGCATAAGAAGGCTGGAAAAGTTCAGGCTTTCAAGCAAACTTTAGAACTCCTTTTGTGTAAAATTATTTTGACAAGAGAAAGCTTGTATGCAACAAAATAAGTTCTTACCTTAAAAAGATACATTATCCTTCTTTTTAAAGAAACAGAAAAAACACCTCCAAAATTACCATTAAATTTGTTGGATGTATTCTAAAGTTAAAATAACTCTTGATATTTTAGACTTGTCTTTTTGGGCTTTGCTTCCCTAGCCCTCAGGTTCTTAGGAGTTGTGCTTTGCACCATCTCTTGTCTAATGTTGAAATGTGGTATATTTCAATTAAAAAATAAAATACTAACTGCAAGTTTTGAATTCCTTATTTCTGCTCCAATAAAATGTTTATAGAGTCAGTGGTGTCCAGCAGAGATTACTTGTTTGTTTAATATACAGCAGGTACAGAAATACTTTGCTTGGTCAGCATTGTAGAATTCAACATCTTTCAGTACCTTGATATCATGGCTATGGTTATTTTATTTTCTTAAAGATTGTTATTGCAAGTGAAGCAATCTAGTGCAGATATATGTTTTGAATGGAGGATGGCTCATTTCTTTGCAGACTTGTCTGACTTTGTTGCATTAATCCTTCATGAATTTATTATCTAATTGTCTTTCTATAGAGGAAGGAATCTTTATTAATTTTTATCTTGGTGTTCCTAACTGACAATTTTAGTTCTAGACTTCCATGTGATTTCTCTTTTGTTGGCTTCTTCTAGGTAGGGTCTTTGCTTTTCAAACTTGAACTAAAAGTGAGTTGGCTGGCATTATTGCATCTTCACAGAGGGTGATGACAGAGGCACTCAAAGATTAAGAGACTTGTCCAGTCTTGCACAGATTGCAAATGACACAGGAGAATACAACATTCCTGCATGCTAGTCTTTATAGTTCTGACCAGCAGATAACACCCTTGCCATGTGTATTAACTTTCTTCCCTTTTCTTTCAGTTTTCCATTTGAATGATTTCCACTGATGAAGACCAACCTCTGGCTTAACTGTGCTCAATTTCCAGTTCCTTTTCTATACCTTCTCCAGTTCAAACCATGGAACTGAATATAGATCAGTTGGAAAAAAGCAAAGAAATAAAGAACATATCATTCTCAAGTTATATTTATTCATAACCTGTACCTATGTTTTTTATAATTTTTCATTCTTTTTGAAATGGTAAAATACATTCTGATTGTTAAATTTGAAACTGACCAAATTAGTAGAGGCTGGAGTCTCCTATGAGTCTGCCATCCACACCCTACTGTAATTTTTTGTGTCCAGAGTCATTATCCTTTTTCTATAGAGCTGTGAAAGAAAAGAGCATCAGGTCACTTATTCCTTGCAGCACCATTACAAATATATTAAACTTAAATATGTATCACAGCTGATGAAGGAAAAGATTTTCCCAGGTAGGGGAAGAATAACAGATTTGGACAGTACTTTTGGGAGTACAGGCACACTAGGCTTCTAACATTTTTGTACCTTGAATTCTCTCTGAAAGCTCAGGGTATTGATGATGATTAAAGTTTAAATCAACACTAGATGGTGGGGAGACAGTGCCATGCACTGCTATCTCAAAAGTCAAAGAGCAGAAATTGAATTATTTGCTAATTTTTTTGGATGTTATGGATTTTTTATTTTTTTTGTAACATTCCATTGTCATTTAAGCTGTAATGCCAAAGATTTTGCTTCTAATAGGATCTGCTTTGAAATTCTTTCTTACATGAGAAAAGGACCTTGACAATTTGTGGCTTCTCTTACAGCATCTGGAAACCACAGCAAGGGATAACAATGTAATAAACCCGGAGCATGTCTATTGTTTCTATAGGCAAAGCAGGCACAAATTATTCGGCAGCACATTTTAGTAATTGCTGATCTACTGTCTCTAGGACTATTTTATGGCTACTGAGTAGTCAGAATTAGTACTAGTGGCTGGCTGAGATTCTAATAACAATTACTTAATTAGATGATATACCTGGATGTATTTCTACCGATAATAATATTCGAGGAGACATATTGGTATCATTATCCCCTTCCACTGATCTCTATATATTTCCTTCAGAATAGTTTCTGGAGCATAAAAACGCAATGCACTCATAACACCAATGCATACACAGCGATTTCATCCTCTCCCCTTTGTTAAGTCTGAGAACAGCAGTAAAACAAATGACAGTCTTTGTAAGGTCATTATGATGTTTTCAAAACTTTGAACCAAACAATGGTAGATGTAATTTTCTATTGAGTTCCCTATACTGTTGATACTGCACTTTTCTGTGATGAGCTGAATATATAAATTTTGCAAACCTCCAAGCAAAAAATGTTGTTGTGCCCATTTCACAAGACCTTAAAGACTGTATTTTAAAAAATTCTTGACTGAATGGTAGCCTGTAATTGATAACTGGCTGTTTATTAGGAGTTATCCAAGGCTGGTGATGGAGAAAGGTTCTCCTTTCTACCAGGAGGAGGCATAATGATATTCTCAGCTCTTGCTCGTTCCTTGTTCCTTGCCTATGAGAAGTTCTTTTCCTGTTACATCTTTGAAAATCTAACTAGACTGAGAGGAATTTTGAAGTTGAAAATGCAGCTTGTCTCTGTGTAATTGTTCTGATCTGATGCACTTTCATTTCCTTCTTTTGGCATTGTTTCAAGGAAAAATAAATTCAAGCAAAAGAGCACCAGTTTCAGTTGCTGCTGCAGAAACAGAGTGCTTGAAATCTGGTCGGGTAGAGGCCATACCCAGTGTGAGGCAGAGCTGTACAAGTACTAAGTTGTTTAGGTTCAGTGGCTGAATGGAAAAGAGGGCAATTTCCTTTTTCCATCTCCCTTCCATCTTTAAAATCCAATTTCACGCTAATCCAGCTATTGCTTTCTGCTCAGTTTGGAATGACAAAGAAACACATATAATTATTCTGACCCAGGTAAATATTATGTACCAAAAGCTGGTTACAACCTAGAAGAAGAGGATTGCTTGTCCCCAAAGTTTCTCTCCATAAGTATTCTCCAACAAGTGGAAATATACTGGGGAGAGATATTTGGTTATTTTCCATATGCATCAAAAGCTTATGAGCATTCATATGATGTTTTAATGCTCTAGAGTCCATTATTTTCTCCTGATCATGACCAGAGTTTGTAACTTGAATCTCAATATAGATACTTTAATAAATTTATATTTATTCATATTGGTAGTGTAGGATGAACCTGATTCTTGCTTTTGATCAGGTTTGTGTAAGACTTCTGGTGTCAGCGTTTATGGTATGATCTTGTGGGTATTTTTCACTTAGCTGAATTTGTTTTTTTAGATTTTTGGCTTTCAAAGATAGCTTGGCAAAGGATGCAGAATGGCTCCATAAGCAAGCACCCATATAGGTAAAAATACTGGCTAGGAGTATGCAAGGAATAAATTATGTGTGTACACTTGGGTGTTGAAATATGGACCAAATGTAACCTGAGATCTTTGAGGAAGAGATCAATACTAAAATCATAGTAAAACACCACTGTGCTTGGATCCAAAACTTTGATATAACTAGTATCTATTTTTAAAGGAATGTTTGGGGACTAGGGAGGGGAGCAACAACATGGTAGACTTGGAGAGCAGCTTTTTCTGGTGTTTGGTATTTTTGAAAAGTAGACATGGTATAAAGATTTGCAACTATGCCTCTCTCTACAGTCACAAGATTTGCACCTCCAGTTTTAGTCTCATGAAATGATTGAATACTTATGATAAAATTGTCTTTCTGAATGTTTCCTTTGATTGCACTGTAGTCATGATCTGATGTGATCTGTGGTCCTGAGCCAGTACCTTGATCTCGGGTGCCAAAACACTGACTTATGTTTTGGGGCTCAAGTTATGCTTCTAGGCTAAGATTATGTGATAACATATGGAACTATATTTTCAAATATGCTTACAAAAGATATAGAACAAAAAACAGAGCAACAAGAAATCCACAGGAGATAAAAAGAAATGAAAGAGGGAAGAAAAATGGATTAGCTTTACTTAAGAAGAGGAAATTCTACAGAATTACTTTTTTCAATAGTAGTTCTGTTTTTTCTAATTCCACCTGGATTTACATTCTGTTGAAATAATAACATGCTGAAACATTGAGATATGTTTTGAATTTTGTGATAATTCAAATGTTCTGTCATTTATGATTGACCAGTCTTGTGCTGGAAAACAAGAGCAGGAGGAAATGTAGTGGAAGTTGTATGCTTTTCTCTATATTCTTGCTTGAAATTAGGACAGTTGTCAGGAATCTGGCCTTTGCATTGGCTTAGTTTTGGAAGTAATCAGAAAAAGGTTATTATTCCTAATAGGCATATCTTTCCTTTGTATTACCACAGGATGAAAGACAAGCTTAACTGTTAGGTGTTTAGAGAAAATTGGAATAAAATTTAGACAGCTCATGGTTGCAGATATTTTATTTTTGTTAGTTGTGGTCTGAAACCATGCCAGCTCAGAGTAAAATAGTCATATTGAGGAAAATAAAAGAGTGGCCCATTAAGATGTTGGGTGGAAAACCAAGGAAGTATAATAAAACATATTTTGCAACACTGAAGCATAAAGCCTCTTTGATGGTATAGGAGGGAAAGTTTGCTGTAGTTGCACATAATAGGTTGTGTTTAAGGGAGGAAAGGTAATCTAGTGCACCTTGGCCTGGTTCCCTACTTCAACTGCCACATATTTGGCCAAGTTGCTACTATCAAATATCAAAGTCCTGGGGAAGTTCAGCAGCTGAGATACCTACATGGTTTTTAAAGGCACCAGGTTTTCAAGGCACCACTTTTTAAAGGCACTTCTGGGTGCCTTTGAAAAGTCTGACCTGAAATCTTTCCTTACATAGTTGTGAACTGAGGGTAATGTAATATTTCATTACTTAGCTGAGGGACATGGAGGCCACATTTTAAAAGTTGTGAGTTGATCAAATTCTGTTGTGACAGAGACTGTATAAGTACTGTGGACACAGACAACTTGTAACACTGTACTGTTTCAGATTCTTAAACAAAATTTAGTTATTTCTTTTGGTTGTGTGATGTAGAAGGAGCATTAAATGTAATGCAGCCAGCATTTGGATAGAAATAATGAATGACTTTTTCCCCATCTTCGTTAGTCTTAGGAATAGAAATGTGCTGGTACTGTCAAAAAAGTCAGCAGTTGACAAGCTGTGAAACAATGTGAATGTGTTGCTCCCTGCCTGCCTATTTATACTTTATTTTTTTATGTACAGTGTTAGGATATAAGGTGTCTGATTTTCTTTCTTCCTACTGATACCAGCAGAGGCTTCTTGATCTTATTTTTATGCAGCTTTTGATGGAACTTTTTGCAAGTGTTAAGCACAGTATTTCTGCTCCTTTAAAAAATTGCATGAAAACGTTAGCAGAAGAAAGTACTGACCTGTCTCTATGCAATAACCTAAGTCGATGATGGACAAAAACAATCACTTGCTTGCTCTAAGCAGAGAGGGGAAACCCATCACATACCTGCCTTGCAAATATGCACAAATATTACCAGCCCATGCACAAAAATTACTTATTGGCACTTCATCATTCGGACTGAAGACAAAGAAAACATTAATATTTTAGATGTTTTGGTCTCTTCTTGCACGAAATGATGAATGCATTATTTCATATATTACCTCTATTTAATTTGTTCTATAGGTTTTTGTCATCAAAAGAAAAAATAGAGGTTAAGGTTTTTCTTTTAGTTACTGGAGCCTCCAGAGGGCGATATATGCTTTAATTTTCACTCTGGCATGACTGTAACGGACGTGCATGCACCGTTCTGCAATATTTTGTGCATATGGTTAAAAAAAAAATTAAAAATTTCTAGGTTCGACAGTAATTGTCACAAATAATGTTGCTTATAGTTGTGATATCTTGTATTTGGGAAATAAAAAAGAATATTGTAATAAGAGTCATCTGCATGAAGACGAATGAATCTTGTATATATGTGTGCTGGAGGTGTGAATATATAACAGTTTGTGAAAAATAGTGCAACCTTTCAAATTGGTGACAGCCTTTGTCTCTCTCTCTCTCTCTCTCTCTCTCTCTCTCTGTTTATCTATGCATTGGTGCCCTTCACTGCTTTCTAATCTGACATCTCTGCAGCCTAGCTATAAGCTAGGGTCAACTGATTAAGGTCACAAAATAAAATTCTAGGATTTTATTCTCTTTTTCTGAGCTGTCTGTTTTTCAGGATTATTCTTTGCACTCTGCAGATATTTTAAAGCCCTGGCAGGCAGTTATGACTAATACATATACCCATTCATAATTACAATATACAATTCATAATTACTTTTTCAGTTCCTTTTTTGAATATGACAAGGGAAGGTCAATATGCAGGATCCAGTTGAAAAGCAGATGCAGCACCATGCTGCTGCATCCCCTCAGTGGGGGCAAAGCCTATGCTGGATCTGCTAACAGGCTACAGCTGCTTGGTATCAACAAGCTGAGAACTGCTTAGAATATCTCATTCTTCCAGTTTCTTTGAGACACTTCTGTATGTCAGAAACAGAGCTCGTATATGACATTATTATTCAAATGCTTTCACAAATAGCAAAAAAGAAGGATATTTTTTTTTCCCTCAGGAAACCTGTTGTCAGTCAAAATTTGTCACATGCAACATTTTCTTTTTAGGCCTGCTCTAATCAGAACCCTCTTGCATCCGGCAGATGCTGAGTGCTCATAACTCCCACTAACCGCAGCAGGGGTTGAAGGTTTTTAGCATTTTGCACAGGATAAAGCACTAATAGAACTCAGGCACTAATAGCATACGTTTTCAGGAGACCAAAGCAACTGCATCTCCCATTGACTTTCCTTAGAGTTGAGAGTGCTCTGAGCCTCTGAAAAATATGACTGTCTTACTGATGCTTCCTGGTAACAGCTGGACATGGGGAACTGAGGAATCAAGAACATGCAGAAAAGACTGTTTTAAAAATATTTTGCTCGGAGAGCTACATTAAAATGACTTTATTAAGATGGAAAACTATTAAGACTTAGCAAGTGTCAGAACTAAAGGTAGTTTTGAGAAGCTTAATCTGACTCCACAACATGTATGTTATCACATAGTATTTAATTTCCAGCCATTTTTTCAATTGGAGCCTCTGCCTAGTAAATGCATAGAATGTTCCTGTAATGAACAGTAATTCATTATGTTACCTCATCAATGTTTGCTGCATTTACTTCACCTTATTAAAAATGTTAATTTTTGTGGGGGTCTTTCCTTTCATGCTCGTTACTATAGTAGCCAAACAGCATTAACATTAAGGCCAGCCATGTTGTGGTAATGTGCATAGATTTTTTTAATATATGGTCACCTACATTGGCTATTAATGTCACTGGATCTATCAGACTGGCGTGTAGCTTTGATGCTGATACAGCAGCTGATGACAGCAGCCAGTTGTCTGTCTGCCAATGTGTTTTTTATATTTGCTGATGATAGAATCATAATGATATTCAAAAATGTCCACTTCAATTCCTGTATCTGATATAATGTGCTATCATAAATGCACATTTCTGTTCTTTTGTCTTGCTCTGTTCCAATCATCTTCCTTGCCAAACCAATTTTCTTCTCCCAGTTCTCTTGCCCTTATCTTCTCTCTTCCAGTTTCTATTCTTCAGGCTAAATCTTCACTGCAGCCATATCCATCTTATCTGCTGTAAAAGGCCCAGACTTTTCTTATTCTATGTGTTCTTTTCTTCCCATTTTCATTCCTGTATCCTTGTTAAGCCAACACTTCCTCTCATTTATACCTGCTCTTCTTCCGTAATCTGCTTGTTCATCCAAACAAGCTCCTTACTGATGGCTCTTTATTCTACCTTTCTTTCATTTCCAATGGGGATTTGAAATTCTCCCTGTCAGTATCCATTTAGTCTCTATCCACCTAGCATTGTTCCAATCTATTTGCCTAATCAGTCACAGTCTTGGCAACCTCCTTGTCAAGCAAATGCTAGATACTTAGTCTCAACTCAGCCTCTCAGCAACCACCACTTATGTGTGACCAGCCCAACTTCTTCCCTTCGAAACTAGTTTCAGCTTTTTGTCCTCAGAGGTCTCAGTTCTGGAAGCTCAAACAGGCTCCTGTAGCCACAAAGCCTTTCCTCCTGTACATTGTCCCAGGTGGGACCAGCTTGGTTTGGGACCACCGGATCCACTCCCAGTCTTTTGCTCTTTGTGCTAATCTGTCATCCAGCTAATCATCACAACTGGTCTTCCTCTCTTTCCATGTCAGTATTGCCAGATGTCTTTCCAAAAACAACTCTTCCGTATTGGCAAAGGAAAGGGGAGCTCTCATGTGTAGTCCTGAAGGTCAGTTAAACTGGGTTTTGTGAAGCAGTCATAAGTAGAAGGTCTCACTTGGATTTGCATTACAGTATGTTCAGTTGTATGCTTCTGTTGTGAACAGGATCTTAGTGGCTGCAAGCAAGCAAAAGAAAGCACAGTTAATAAGAATGAAATTGAAGAATTTAGTTACGGAATATGAATGAAAAGGTGAATAGCTGTTTTTTAAGTAACTTATCCACTTGCCTAAATATAGGTTCCTTTCCTCAAAGATGACTAAAAGCATAATTCTTTCCAGTAAGGTCAACATACTGCCATGTTTTGCATCCATCCTCCAAAGTACTAAAGTGATTGAGAAAAGAGCCACTATGATTTTTTAACATGAGTAAAATATAGTGCTTATTTACAGAAATAAAATTAAATATTTTTGAAGTTGGTTTAGAAAAAAAAAGATAAAAATTGAGCTTCCACTCAAAAATTCAGCTCAACTCATTTCAATTTGGCAAGGACAAGTTGTTATAAACAAGTAAGAATAGAATTTTATTATGGAGACTGGGCTAATCCAGATTGTAATAATGGATTTACTCACTACTTTCTCTGAACTCTGCTTTCTCTGAACTCTGCTTCTTGCTTGCTGCTTTTAGAGGCCAGGACACCCTCCTCATTTTTCCATACTGCTAGCTGAAAATATAGGCTATTGCTGGAAGATAAGAGGGACACAACTTCAAAAATCAGAGAAATGAAATGTGAAACAACATATTTTTCCCCATTAAAAATATTTTTTAAAAAAATAGTGAATTTAACCATGCTGCTCAAACAGTTACTTTCAACTCCAGTCCCTTAATTTCTATTAAAAGCCGTTGTTATCATACGCTAGAACCATGCCAGCTTTCATCCATGCACCTTCTTGAAGGTCAAAGCTTAAAATAACTGTCAAGCCTCTCTAACCTAGTAATCATTTTCTGCCTTGAGGTTGTTCCTTCTGCAATCAATGCCACAAAATGTACAATTATAAATGTTTGACGTTGGCTGGTTTTGTCCTTCATGTTACCTAAGATGCTGGATGTATCACATCGTTCATTTTTATATAGGAAGGTTACAATTTTGCAGCATATTAAATTGAATTGCAACACATGCAGAAATTGCAGACACTGCTTTTTCCAGAAACAGCCAACTAATTAAAGTATATCACATAAAACAGATTTTGAATTTTTTTAATGGTATTCTAAGAATAATAATTTTTAATCCAGTTTGGAGTAAACATCTCCTTGAAACACTGGAAGTGCCACTGGAACTTTCATATTGTAGCAAAAAGACAGATCAGGATCTTTGAAACATGATTTTAAGGGGATCAGTAAAATATCTTTGGTAGATAACTATTCTACAGTTCAGGAGGAAAAAAATACAGATAATGACTTAATTTTTCTGCCTTATGTGGTGCTTTTCTATCCATTTGTTTTTCTATGTTGCATTAACAGTGGTAGTAGCAACAGCAGCTATATTACAACAACTCTGTTACCACCTACCAGTTTGTTGCGGTTCAACTCAGCAGGCAGCTAAAACAACCACACAGCCATTCACTCACTCCCCACACTGAGTGGGATGGGGGGCAGGGAGAATCTGAAAAAAGGTAAAACTTGTGGGTTGAGATAAAAGCAGTTTAATAGGACAGAAAAAGAAGATACTAATACTACTAGAAATAATAATAATAATAATAATAATAATAATAATAATAATAATAATAATAATATACAAATCAAGTGATAAACAGCACAATTGCTCACCACCTGCTGACTGATGCCGAGCTAGTCCCCGAGTTGCAGCCTTCCCTGGCCAACTGCCCCCAGCTTATATGCTGAGAATGACATTAAATGGTATGAAATATCCCTTTGGTCAGTTTAGGTCAGCTGTCCTGGCTGTGCCCCCTCCCAGCTTCTTGTGCACCTCCTGCAGAAGGCTCATGCCTCCTTGCTGGCAGGGCCTGGGAGTCTGAAAAGTCCTTGACCTAATTGTAAACAATGCTTAGCAACAACTAAAACATCAGTGTGTTATCAACATTATTTTCCTACTAAATCCAAAACACAGCACTATACCAGCTACTAGGATGAAAATAAACTCTATGGCAGCCGAAACCAGGACATAGTTTAATAGACATTAATTACACAGTGGCATACGGTGGATTAAGGCAGAAGACAAGCAGAGTGAATTTTCCTCTTCTTTGAATGAAAGAAAGAAGAAAGGGAAAGAGTGGGAAGAAGGGGAGAGAGAAGGGGAAAGAAACATAAACTGATTAAGAGATCCGGTAAAAAAATTTAGGAACTTAAATATCCAATCAGGAAATAAAATGAAATCCCTGTTCTGAAACCAAGCCTAGCTGTCTAATGCTACCTAACACAGTGATCCCTTATGCCACATGGAGAGGATGTAAGTTTGTCTCTCTTATTGGAAGCTCAGGAATATGAACAGAAATGCCTTGAAGAGTAAATGTGGTTGGTATATATTGCTCAAGTTGTGTTTCTGGCCAAAAGATCCTGGTCATTCTGTACACAGCCAGATACAGAAGCCAGGAATGAGGTTGCTTCACAAGGAAGAAACATGGGGCCAGAAGGAAGCTGCCAAAGTGCAAAGGCACCTTGCAGGGACCTGTGAGAGCATCAACAGGTTCACAGCCTGCCTGTGCTCAGGCTTCCCAGATGAGGAGCAGGCTGGTGGAATTGGATACACTGGAGAAGCAATGAATGAACCTACCTGAAAGTAATAAACTGCCAAGAGTCTAGGTAATGGCAGTGGTTGAGGGAATTCCAAACTTGTTACTTCCCACTACCTCTCAAAATTGGCCTTTGGGAAAAGGGGCTTAGCATAGGTTGCAGTAGCAACCTTTGATATTGGTGTGCTTTTGTACCTCCTCTGCTTAGAGTTTATTTTGCTTCCCTCATGCTACAGTTATAATACCTGAAGTCCCAGTTAGTTTAAGTTTGTGATACTACTCTGTAGCTGTATCTCAGCTAAGTTAACTGACCAAAGTTTCTTCACTCATTCACAAAGAATAATGATCCAGAGAATAGTAAGAAAGCTGGTGTTTTATAGCCAATTGATGCGGTTTAGGTCCAGCCGAGCACCACGCAGCCGCTCGCTCACCCCTCCCCCAGCGGGGTGGGGAGGAGACCGGACAAACAAAGGCAAAAGCCTCGTGGGTTGCCGTAAGGACAGGTTACTGGGACAGCAAGGGAGAGGGAAACAAACAACAACAGTACTGATAACAGATATACACAATAGGTGATAATGGAAAGCAATTTACCGATCCCAGGCCGACAGGACCCTCAGCCCACCCCGGAGCCACGCCGACCCCACCCCTCCCCGACTATCCCCCTGTTATGATGAGCATGACGTCACATGTTATGGAATAGCCACCAGCCAGCCTGGCTCACCTGGCCTGGCTCCTGGTGACATTAACTCTGTCCTAGCCAGAGCCAGGACACCAATCATGGGAAACTTACAAGATCTGCTTTTAAGTCCCTGACTAGAAATCATGACCAGCGTTGGCCATCTGAGCTTGAGTCGAGGTTTCAAATTTTAGAAGTGATGTGTGGAAACACTTTCTTTCTTTTGGAAAGCCTGGTGTTTTTTAATGTGATCTATTTTTTCATAAATCACAGATGACAAAACCACACAAAACTGTGCTGTGTTCAGTGAATGGAGAGTTTTGTTTTGCTTGTGTAGCAGAAGACATTTATGCTAATGGAAACGTTTGCACATCTGTATTAGAGCCGTGCATTTCAGCCTGTTTTGATCAAGGTTGTGTCAGCAATTCTGCTTAAAACACACTTAAGATGTTATAATTTAGCAGAAGGTAAAAGATTGCTCCAGCTTCCAACCTGGCACTATGCCTGGGAGCAATATTTTAAACTAAATTCATAGCAATGTCATCAGCTACTTTAATGTCTTTTTTTGTTGAAACACGTTAGTCTGCATCAATTCATGCAGGAAGCTTAGTTTACTAACCCACTAGACCTAGAATATCACAAGATGGTACACTAAATTCTCAATGGAAAGTGACTACTATCCAACCAGCTGTAGCTCTACTTGTTCCTGTTTCTGTTTCAGTCAACAAGCATTTTGCAATTATTTTGAACAGAGAAGGAGCAAGACCCTGTCATTTATGAAATGTGTGGTTATTTAGGTGTTCTTAGCCAGGTATGAATGTTTTAAGAATAACATACCCATATATGTTAAGTACTTGTGAATAAGAAAAATTAACGTGTATCAGAGTTCTCTCAACTTTGAAAAGATATGTTTGAAATTTGATTTGATTAAATTTGGGGAATATTCATAGTGTAACATGTGAAAGAGATTTCTGTTGTTGTTTCATGAGTTTTGGAATCTATACCTACTAGGGACAAAAGCCCATTGTTTTCACATGACACAGAGCATTGAAGCAGTATAAATTCATTCTTCTGACTCAAATTTATTGAAAAAATGTTTTAAGTAGTAACTTTGTCCCAGAAGACTTCATGTTCTATTAAGTATTGTTTGTTCTTCTCCACATAAATGAAACAAATATTCAGCTGTGTGGCCTGGATAATTTGGGGAAAAACCTCATTGTGTGCTGTCATCCAGCTTGGGTAAGATTTTTACTTGCAAGAAATGAGTTATATACAAATCTACTTTCACAACTGAATCACAGCCCTGTATCTCTGAATAAGGTGTGTTTTATCTTAACCGTTCCTTACTTTCCACTACATATGAAATACAATCCATGAGCCTGCCTTTAACCTTCTTTGGCAATAATAATCATCAGCGCCATATGATTGAAGTTATCTGCATGCTTACAACAATGGAAATTCAGAAGTTCAGAGGCTATTTGTTTTCTTTGTCTTTTGGAGAGTCCATAACAGACCTTTGGGGGTAATAAAGTAATGGAAAATTAGATTAGCTAATAAAAGTATCTTAAATCAGTTTATAATGTAGCATGGATTAAAGAAGAATCCTCTGGTTTTGAGGAGTCTAGGAAAGATTGTACTATATACAATGCTATTTTGTTTATATATAAAATTTACATGTACTATATGAAGATAGAAATATTAACTACACCTAGAGTGTTTATTTTCTAATCACAGAGGGCAATAAAAGTAATGTCTAGTTTTGCTACATTGGTTCTGTTTCCTTGGTGAAAAGGAATCACAGAGCAACTGTTCTGAACCTGAAGGAAAGCTAAAACACAATTTTACCTATGATCCAATTAAGGACAAAAGGGGAAAATATCTGTCTCTCACAGTTCCTGTTCCAGCATTTATACTGGAGAGAAAAAGAGATGAATAGGACGTAATTGTGTCGTGATGCATTGACCTGTTCAATAACATGGTTAGCTGGCACTGTAGTTCTTTACCTGTTTACAGCTTCACTGAAATATTAGGCAGGAGTATAATGACCAGCCAAACTGCAAAGAAGTGAAAAGGCCAAGGTAGTTTCCTATTGTTACATTCTGTTTTGCTTGACATGATATTGTTAGAAATTATATTTTTAATGGTTCCCATCGTGGACAAAGACAGTGAAGAACAGAGGAAATGACACTTGACTCATCTATTGTCCTGGCGAAGTCTGTAACGAGCATGGGTTATAGTATAACCATTCTTCAGACAATTTCAAAACTGTAATCTACTGATCCTCCCTGCTTGTCACATCCAATTTGTTCCAAGGCATGTTTTACACAAGACCACATTTCTATTCAGTGGTAGCCTGAAGTTGTCAGGGATTATGGTTAAATTCCCTTTCTAATGACTATGTAGAACTAGAAAGATCCTGTCATATCATCATTCTGGAGGCTATACAATTACCTAAGTGGAAAAAAGAAAATTAATTGATAGAACAATTATGTATTTTTCATTTTCAAGCTCTTTTCAAGAGCATTCAGATTAGCATGAGACTATGATTTGGAATTAGAAAAAGAAGTGAGAACAAGAAAATAATAGAGATACAATTAACCAATACTCCCCAGAGCTGCTATTTTATTTCAGCAGCAGGTGTACGAGGAATATGGGTAGTATCAAGATATAGTCAAAAAAACTTTGTCAGACTATTACCCACCACAAAACTCTTCAACTGAAATCAGAACACTTTGCAGGAGTCATATCTACCTACTGTGCAAAACAAAAGCAAAAGCTAGCAATGTTTGAAAAACTGAAAAACATTTTAAAATCAAAATATGGCATTTATAACTTGATCTTTTGTATTTTTATTTTGTAACCACAGTAAAAATAAAGAGCAGCAGATAAATCAACAAAACTAAATTCTTTAGTAAGATAACAACTTTTCCTCTTTTTCCTTCACCCGGAATTCTTATTTGAAATTAAGCTGGATTTTAGAGGCCCTCTCATGAGTAGAAGTACTCAGGAAGCAGTTGGGAGATCTATAGAAGGAAGTAGATAGGCCAAGGACAATCTGGGTCATGCTTAGACATGCATGACTAAAGAAATTTAAAAAGCGAGAGAAATCATCAGGTATTTTCATAAAGCTCTCGCCATTTTTTCCAATTCATGGTCAAGATTTAGGCAGTGGCACATGCACCCTGGAAAAAATCAAATGTCTTGGGAAGAGGAATGGGCCTCTTCAATTGTAAAGTAAATCTTAAGAGTTGTTGGCACCTCATTAAAGGGGAAAAGTGGTTTTGTACACTGGCTTTGTAATCTGTTGAGGATAACTTGAAATATGATCAATGGAGGACAGCAACAAAACAGCACAAGAAGGGTAAAATAAGTCATCTGCATAAGAGCCAAAAAGTAGCAGGAGAGTTATGCACAACAGGACAAAAGAAGAGAGAAAGTGAAGAGTAACAAGTCAGTTACCAAACACATCTGTGCCTATCTACTAATTGAGGGACCACTAGAAATAGACACAATCAAATAATGATTTTACTGAAATAATGAAGTGAAGAAATCTACTATGGACTGCCATGGTAGCCAGAGACATTTTGAAATGGACAAAATAATTCAGAGCTTAAACGTTAGTGGGACTTCGTACTTGTCTGTAACTGCAAAGGGAGTACAGCAGGGCACGCAATGTCCAAAATGTCCTGCTGAAGATTTAATACTTAAGTTGGAGAAATCAAGTGATGGATGAAGAGGATGGTAGGGGGTTCTTTTAGATTTGATTCAGATCAATATTGAGAATATTAAATGGCAAAGTAATTGCTTGAGAGTGAATGCTGAAAAAAAATATCAAAATTTTGCAGTAAGATTATGAATTTTTCAAAGGTGGAGAATCAGTACAAAAGACCTAGGACAACTAGTCCGAGTGATGAAGCAAAAATGCTATCCTGTGATGTAGAAGTATGAGCAATATCAAAGATGGGGAAAGATAAGTCAGTGTGATAGGAGGCCGACATGACTAACTCATGGATTCTTTTACCTTGCTCAAACTCATTTACCTTGAACACACGGAAAAACCCCATACAGGAAGAGGAAAACAGGTTGGGTTACTAGAGATGCATAAGGAAAGATGGCATGAGAATACAGGAGCAAAATCAGAAAAGCCAGGGTACGTAATAAGATACAAGAAATCTTGTATCTCAGTACATAATGAGATACATTATTGTATAATTACATGATGAGGCACAAAAAAATCCAGTAATTCATTCTATACATACATTAATAGCATGGGGAAGATCAAGGGCAGTGCTTGTTTGCTAATCAGAAGAATGAAAAGACTATCAGCACATGATTGAGTGAAAGCTGAAGCGCATCATGTCATTTGTTGTTTGTGTCCATCTTCACTGAAAAGGTCAGCTAGTCAGACTATCATAACTCGTACTAGCAAAGCAGGAACAAGATTTTAGTTTTGACTAGGGAAATACAGTTTAGAGAGTACTTGGATCAGGAGGTTTTTTAAAATCCAAGATGAAGTTCATGAGGTCCAGCTGATGACATGTTGCTCTACTGTCTAGAGAAAGATTGACTGATGGAAGTAATAAACTGGTATTTAACATGTTTTAGATGAGGCTGGAAACATTGTTGCAACACATCTAACAGCTTGCTTTTACTCATGTGATTCCTAAGCAGGAACGTTATTCAAAAATAAGTTTATCTTCTCTTTTTAGTTCAAGAACAACTCAGGCCTGCAGCCATTAGCATGGGTGGAAGAGCTATTGTTTGTACAGGAATTGAGCTATTTTACTGTACTATATAGTATATTAGACCATTATGTTTGAACAATAGAGTTGTTGCAAACCACCACTGAAGTTTCCTTGTCTGCTGCTTAACTTAAAAGTGGGTGGGAAGACAATGGGATATTGATGGGAAAGGATGGAAATAGCCGTGCTTTTCTTTGCTTTGTTGTAGTCCTAATGTGATATGATACATTAGCCATTTGAAGCCCTACATAGTCATTTGGTCTCTTATTACGTTATCTTGACTATCAGAAAGCTCAGATACCGTTTCATGTATGCAGTGCCAGGCTGGGAAATGTAGAAGCCACCACGACTTGCAAGGTAGAACTGCAGTGTAAGGCAAACATCACAGGGTGAGCTGGGAATTCAAATAAAGCTTAGTTTGGAGACTGCTTACGCTTACTCTGGAGCTTCTCCTTTTTTCTTGATCATACTGCAGCCAATTTACCAATAGCAATCATCTGAGAAGAATTAATAAGTGCATCTTCCTCATGCCTTGATTTTTAACTTGAACATGGGGACTGTCATAACCTATCCATACACATGGGTAGGAGAAAAGGAAGTGCTTAAAGCCTCACAGTGTTTCCCTAAAGAAAGCTCATCAGAAACCATTGACAGATGTAGGAACCCCTTTATTAAGGAGCTAGAAATAATGAGTGAGAATCAGAGTCACCATTGCAACCTGCATGTTACCATAGCAACTGCTATTAGGACAACTCAAGTAGAAGCCCAGATTTTCTGTTCAATGATAAAAACTTGGTCTTCCAACAAAGTGCTTTCCCCTAGAATGAATCTTCTTGCTCAGTAGAATAAGGGAGAAGGAAATTAATCACAGAGAAGAAAAGAGGTACATAGAGAGAATAGCAAGAAAGTCAGAAATAAGGTGACAGAACTAAAAGATGCATGACTTGTCACTGGTCCCTAAGAATGCAATTCTTAAAGTGCGTGTATACGTGTCATTCCCATTCTATTACTCTAGGCTGCAGGACCATCAAATCTGAGCCATCTCTTCAACAGAGGCTGTATCTTCTGACTTTGTCATCTACAAACATGATAGGTGTACACTGCAAGGAAGTAACTAGTGAAAATGGTGGGGAGGCAAGCTGACTCTCCATAAGTCCATTACTGTAATCACTGCCCTTCCAATACTACTCATTGCACTTAGCCAGTTTCTATNTCAACAAGACTAGGGGAGAAAATAAGATGAAAAGCTGAAAAGATGAAAGGGTGTCATGATAAAGATTTCAACACTTGCCAATTACTGTCATGGGAAAAACAGGCTCAATGTGGGGAAGATTAATTTTATCTATGGTGAGAAAAAAAGACAAAAACTAAACCACCATCCCTGCACCTCTTCCCCTTCTTCTCAGGCTCAACTTAATTTCTTCATTCTCCACTCCTCTGTCTGCCCTGCTGAGCGGCACAGGGCAAAGGGGAATGGAATCCATAAAGGTGTACTGCACACCAGGTAACAATCCCACTTTTGGGACAAGAGGTCCTCTCTGCTGCATCTTCCTCCTCACTATTTTCCCCTGCTCCAGCATGGATCCTCCACAGACCACACTTCCTACCAGAAAACCTGCTCTAGTGTGGGTTCTCCACGAGCTGCAGCTTCCCTCAGAGTATGTCCACTTGCTCCAGCATGGTGTCCTCCATGGGCTGCAGGTGGAATCTCTGCTCCACTGTTAACCTCCATGGGCGGCAGGGGGACATCTTGCCANTACTCATTGCACTTAGCCAGTTTCTATCTGCGGTGGGTTGACCTTGGCTGGATGCCAAACTCCCACCAGCCACTCTCTCATTCCACATCCTCGACAGGAAAGAGCCAAAAATAAGATGGAAAATCTTACAGATTGAGAAAACGACAGGGAGTTTGCTCACCAATTACCTTCACAGGCAAAACAGACTCAACTTGGAGAAATGAATTTAATTTATTGCCAATTAAAAATAGAGAAAGATGGTGAGAAAAAAAGACAAAAACTAAACCACCATCCCTGCACCTCTTCCCCTTCTTCTCAGGCTCAACTTAATTTCTTCATTCTCCACTCCTCTGTCTGCCCTGCTGAGCGGCACAGGGCAAAGGGGAATGGAATCCATAAAGGTGTACTGCACACCAGGTAACAATCCCACTTTTGGGACAAGAGGTCCTCTCTGCTGCATCTTCCTCCTCACTATTTTCCCCTGCTCCAGCATGGATCCTCCACAGACCACACTTCCTACCAGAAAACCTGCTCTAGTGTGGGTTCTCCACGAGCTGCAGCTTCCCTCAGAGTATGTCCACTTGCTCCAGCATGGTGTCCTCCATGGGCTGCAGGTGGAATCTCTGCTCCACTGTTAACCTCCATGGGCGGCAGGGGGACATCTTGCCACACCATGGTCTTCTCCATCGGCTGCAGAGGAATTTTTGCTCCGGCGCCTGGAGCACCTCCTCCCTCTTCCTTCTGCACTGACCTTGGTGTCTGCAGGGCTGTTCCTCTCACAGTTTTTTCCTCACTCTTTTTTTTCTCACAACTGCTGCACAGTGTTTTCACCCTTTCTGAAATATGTTTTCCCACAGGTGCCATCAGCTTGGCTGAGAGCCCAGCTGTGTCCTGCAGAGTATCTGTTGGAGCCAGGAGAACTGGCTGGAACTAGCTGGAACTGGCTATATCTGTCAGGGGGTGACTCCAGCCTCTCTTCATGGAGGCCATCCCTGCAGCTACCGGCTGCCAGCACCTTGCCAAGGACACCCAATGCACCATCTCACCAGTTTTGCATTAATTCCTGCATTCCTCACCTTAAAGGACAAATTCTCCTGAGGCACTGAATGAAATTATTTACTTAAATCTAGATCGATAATATTTACTGCATTTCTCTTGATTAAGAAGTGAATTGTCTTGTCAAAAAGGAGATATTAGGTTCGTCTGACATTGTAAAATCTGACCTTTGATAAAAATAGTGTAGTATTTTATACCTTTTTCCATTTTTCTCCATGTCCTTGATTACTGTCTTCTTCAAAAACTGTTGTAAGACTGCATAGATCAATCAGATATCTGTAGTTATCTATGCCTCTTTCTTATGGTTTTGTTAATAAATACCATGTTTGCCATTTTGTGGTTCTTGGAAACCAGCTCCAGAAGAGTCAGATCCATAGCTGTTTTTCTTGTAATACCACAGGATGCTTTTTAGCCACCATTGATTTGGAATAGTGGTTATCTGGTCCCCTTTCCCTCTCTCCTGCCTCATTCGCCAAAGAGCAGAGTATAAATCATTTCCACCTCAGCTGTGGACAGTTTTGTTTTTGTATTTCCTACTAGAGAATTAACTACTGTCATATCTTACCTTCTTAATGAAAATTGGCATTAGTTATTGAGCTTGTATTTAGGCCATATGTCAGTGTGGTGTGGTTCTACTTTTTCTCCTTTGTTCTTTTTTTTCCCTTCCCCACAAGAAGAAAATAATAAAATTGTTCTTGGAAAGACCTAGTTGGAATGGCCTTTTGTCCATACATAGTTTCTTTGTTGTCAGACATGGTCTTTAACAGCCTCTATTTCTTCTTAATATTGTTTTAAAAAAGATGATTCATCTATGTAACACCTCTTTGCACACCAGTCCCCTTCTTTTCCTTAGGAGACAGGCTCTAATATTGAATATAACTATGTGCTGCTCTACCTTTGTCCTGGTTTTGGTTGAGATAGAGTTAATTTTTTTTCTAGTAGCTGGTACAGTGCTGTGTTTTGGATTTAGTGTGAGAATAATGTTGATGATAACACACTGATGTTTTAGTTGTTGCCTGGTAGTTGTAGTGTCTACACAAGGACTTTTCAGTTTCCCACACCCTGCCAGGTGCACAAGAAACTGGGACAGTACAGCCAGGACAGCTGACCCAGACTGGTCAAAGGGATGTTCCCTACTATAGAATGTCATGCTATGGATATAACTGGGGAAGCGAGCCGGAAGCTGGGATTGCTGCTTGGAAACAGACTGGGCATTGGGTTGTTTTTTTCCCTTCCACATGTGGTGAGCAATTGCATTTGTGCATCACTTGTTTTATCATTATCTTCATTATTGTTATTACCACTATTATCTTCCTCTCTTATCCTATTAAACTGTCTTTATCTCAGCCCACAAGTTTTTTTTCCATTCTCCTCCCCATCCCCTTCATGGTGAGGGGTGAGCAAGCAGCTGCGTGGTGCTCAGTTACCAGCTGGAGTTAAACCATGACAACCTTCAAATCTTTTGAACTCTCCAGTTCAAGATTAAACTTTTCAGTGTAGTCATTCTCAAAAGATGATTTACTTAATTTATCAAAATATATCCTTTCAAGTACATTTACAGAAATATGAATAACTAAACCTCATGAATAGCTCCATGTTTGTTTGTCCTGTGAGTTAAAAAGAATTCAGTCAGTTCAAGATATCCTGATCTGAGAGCATTTTTCAAGCAGAGCTTTTGTGAGTTTTTTGCTATTTACTGGAATAGATACAAAATACCATCCAGGTGAATATTTGGTGGAGAAATCTAACATCTATCATTCCTAAGAGACTTCTGCAGAGGAGAGTGTTTGCACTGCATAACATTTCCATTACTACTATTTTCTATCATCAATTATTAGTGTTCTGAATTACTATCCTAATGTGAGCCTAGGAAACTGAAAGTGATGGAAGATATGACTACTTTTATGAGTGCATTAAAGTAATGTGGCAACATTATATGGTTCAGGATTAGAAGATTTCTAACTATCACAGCAGTGAAATTCTAAAATGGCTTTTAAAATAGAATAATAGCAGACCTACACTATCTCAAAATAAAGATAATAAATTAATGGAAAAGCTAATAAATTAATGGAAAATATAGGAAAAGATAAGGAAGATGCTGAGACTAGAAATAAAATTTGGGAATTTGTTTTTGCCAAATTTGATACATTTAGATACACTGAGAAGTAGTTACTTGCATGCAATGAATCTTGCACTTTAGAATATTCTCTTCTTCTTTAAAGAAAAAATATTATCAGGAATTCATCCTATACATTTAGTTATGAAAATGTTTAGATTTTATTCTCACTCTTTCATTTGTTGCAGCAGTTCTCCTCTGTAAGATAATATTGGCATTTGCTCTGTTAAATAAATCTTTTCCTCATCCTCCAAATTTGACTGTTTAGTAAAGTAATTCAAAGAACTACTAAACTGTTATATAAAAAAATAAGTGTGTCTGAGAGAACACCTTTGCAACACTTTAGTAATCTTGTCTGCAGGTATAGTGATCACAATGTACAGGGAAAAATTCCTATGGAAATTTTTACTGACCTCTGCCCAGCTAATAGAAATAGCTTAGTTTTTCTTCGGATGAGTCTGAGCCTATAACCTGACTTAGTACTATAGAAAGAAAAAATGAAAATTGTAAAAAAAGGGATTCAAGATCAAAAGGCTACTGATTGTTCAAATGAGGTCTCTCTTCAACTCTACATATCTAGAGTAGATAAGACAGTTTAAATTTGGATTTATTAATTGTCTGTTTTTCTCTAGTGATATTTAAGCAGAAGAAAAAAAGCCCAGCAACCCAGGTAGTGAAGCTGCTGGAAGTGAAGGTAGAAACTATAGGAGATAGATGGCCAATAGCAAAATAACTAAAGAGGTTGAATTAAGCTATAAAATTGCAATAAAACAAAGAAAAAAACAGGATCAGTCACAGAGGTAGGAAAATGGGAAAAGATTAGTTGCAGGAAGAAATTTTAATAGCAAAGGTTATGATATTTTAAGCATATAAATTTCTCTCTAAAGCTGTAAAAGCCTTAACGTCTAAGTGGATAGGATCTTTTAAATTGAATTACAGTTATTACAAAGTTCTGTTTAAAATAATTATTTCTGAAATTGTCAATCCATAGAAAATGAATAGCACTTTTTTTTCTCTTTTAGTTAAACTAATTGTGAATGTGACCTACATCTTTATAGATTCATTATAAAGAGTTAAAGGATAAAACTGTGCATGACTAAGTTTACCCTTACTTTGTCTTCCTGATAAAAATGTATTTCTACCATATTGAAGAGAGTTTTGTGATCTTAGAGTTTTCTGGCTACCATAGCTGTAATGTTAAAAGTGTAGGTCAATTTGTCATAGTTTTCTTTTATTGCTATACTGAGGTGACTTAGCATTTGTTCCTTACACATCAAACTTAGAGGGAGACTACAGAAAGACAGGGAAGGAGTCTTTGTCAGGGAGTGTAGTGATAGGATGAGGGGTAACAGTTTTAAACTGAAAAAGAGTAGANATAGTTATCCATTAGGTTGGTAAGAAAGACCCCTTCATTAAAAAATAAGATCTGTGAAGAAGAAAAGTAAACCAGCAGTGTGTTACAGAACTACTGAGATGCCTTCAGAAAAATAAGGGATTTACATCGAATTTAATGGAAGCTGTGAAAAGCAGTGTTTTTGCCTGCTTCACTCTTCAGTGGACAGCAATTATCATTTATTTCTGTTTGCCTGAAGTTGTGAAATAGACTTCAAAAGCAAAACAACTGATTTAATTTCTCTAGCTCAGGAACTATCACAGGTTGGTTTCTTTGTTTGTTTTTGTTTGTTTTT
>VXBL01008425.1:0-13356 GCA_013400195.1 Aramus guarauna | reverse complement strand
TATTGAATTTCATTTGGTTCCTCCTTGCCCAATTCTCTAGTCTGTCAAGATCCCACTGAATGGCAGCACAGCCCTCTGGTGTGTCAGCCACTCCTCCTAGTTGTGTATCATTAGGAAACTTGCTGAGGGTACACTATGTCCCCTCGTCCAGGTCATTGATGAATATGTTGAATAAGATCAGACCAAGCACTGACCCTTGGGGTGCACCACTAGATACGGGCCTCCAACTAGACTCTGTGCTTTTTATCACAACCCTCTGGGTGGCTGATGGACACTGTTTCCTGCACAAATTCAAAACATAGCCCCATTCTAGCTGCTGTGAAGAAAATTAACTCAATCCCAGCCCAAACCAGCACATCTTGAAAAACAATTATTTCATTCAATGCAGTTTAGTTCTATACAAAACCTGAGCTTTGGTAAATTAATGGATCATCCCAAGGTCTGAATTTTCTGAACTGTCATGAGCAAAGATTCAGCTCCTAGTAAACACATTGAGAGAAAATCTGTCCTGAAATGTTGCAAATATTTGCTTATGAAATACTAAAAAACAGGAGAGTTAACCCAGGAAACTAATATTTCCTAAAAATTTTTTCTAAAATCCTTTTTTTAGCTATGTACAGATATGTACTCTGAAGAAAAGTTGCTCTGTACAAACAAACAAACAAACAAACAAACAAAACCCAGAGAGATTGTAGGAAGTAAGGATGACTAATGATTATCTTTCAATAATCTCTATTCAACAATCAACCAAGTAAACAAACAAAAAAAGCCCTTATTGTTTAGGAAGCATGTATAGATAAACAATAAACAAAAGAGGACACTGTGTCAGATTTGTGTGTATGTGATGCATACCTCAATGTGTTTACTTTAGCCTAACCAGTCATGCAGCTTTGTAGTTTAGCTGTAGCCTTCTGGTGGGTTGACCTTGGCTGGACACCAGGTGCCCACCAAAGATGCTCTACCACTGCCCTCCTCAGCTGGACAAGGGAGAGAAAATGTAATTAAAAGCTTATGAGTTAAGATAAAGACAAGGAGAGATCACTCATCAATTACTGTCACAGGCAAAAGAGACTCGAGGAAATTAATTTAATTTATTATCAATCAAATCAGAGCAGGATAATGAGAAATAAAAAACAAATCTTAAAACACCTTCCCCCCACCACTCCCTTCTTCACGGGCTCAACTGCACTCTTTACCTCTTCCTCTTGAGAGGTGCAGGGGGCAAAAAATGGGTGTTATGGTCAGTTCATAACACTTTGGTTTTGCTGCTCCTTCCGCCTCACATTGTTCCTCTGCTCCAGCATGGGATGACTCCCATGGGAGACAGTCCTCCGCAAATTTCACCGACATGAGTCCTTCNAAAACCTTGCCATGCAAACCCTATGCATGCATTATTCTTCTGTATTTTCTGTTCCTCGACTTGCAGTTTTGAATATACAGTCCCATTATATCACAATTTATTGCTATTTTATATGTTTCCTTCTCTACCGATTGGCTAGAACCAAATTCAGATATATATTTAAATACTCTTATAGGGACTGGCTCACATTTATGATTCTTTTTTTTCACTGGGCATAGAATATATGGTTATTTTCACTTTATAACTTCCTTTGAAGTTATACAAAGTCTTCCTACTTTAATTAATTTAATGTTAGTATTAGATTCATTTATATATTTGTAATTAAGAACTAGTTCTTAATTTACTAAATTTGCCTTGTGAAACTATAAAGACTACCATAAATAAGATAAATCAGCAAACCTTTGCATTATAACTGTCCAGGGTCACTATTTGAACACCTTGAAAGAGGTCATCGAAGTGTATCCATAAGGTCTTTATAGATGCTTTTCAGAACGTCTCAATCCCACTCCCAGTGAAATTAGTGTTAAAATTCATTTGCAACTAAATAAAAAAAAATGCCTGAAACAATGTTTGAAAAACACAGATGCATGAATAATCAATGGTATTATCCTGATCAGTGGTCTCATCTGGACTTGGGACCGGCTTGTGCTGTTAAACATTTCCTTTTTAAACTTCTGCAACTCCTACATTATAGCTACTGTTACTCTGATATTTTTAGAGGCTATTATTAAATGCCCATTAAATTCTTTAAGCTGTAAAATTAAAAACAATCAGAAATTGTATGTTTTTAAAATTTGAAATGACATTATCTAAGCAAATGAGAATCAAATTGTGATTCACTAATTTGCCTAATAGATATAAGTCTTGGAGCAGAAGTTGTCTGCATGCTTTAAAGCTGTAACCATGTAATTTTTAATAGACAATTAAATGCTTTCTTTTATAATATTGGCCTCAAGTTGTGCTTTTCAGCTACCACTTTTGATATGTCCAGATAAATAACTAAACCAGTATTTTAGTAAAATAATTAATAACAAATATGGTGATATTTAGCAGTTCAAACAATAACCAGTAATGTTCTAAAATAGCCTATTAATTTTCTTAACTTCCTTGAGGCTCCATCTTTTGTAATGTTTATATCAACTTAAGAAATACTTCCAAAAAAAGGTCAAAACTGCATTAGACATTTTAAGAAAATTCTTAATAACTCCTTAATAATATCTGATAATAATGATCGTAATATAGTCACACAATTTTGTGCGAGGAAGGGCTCAAGTAGTTCTATATTTTTTTAATTTTGGAACTTCACTCTTCACATTCTGTGTTGTTCTCCTTGAAAAGTTTTGTTTGTTTGTCTTTCTGTGTGGCAAACTTCTTTCCTTTTCCTAATATTTAGAGTGAATAAACTTTCCTTTTCAACTGTTTTAATTCTATTTCTGTGTTGTTTTTCAGAAAATTGGTTGCATTATCTACTAGAACTGCATCTTTTTACTGAATATCTGTTACTGTAGTAACAGTTGTGGCAAAGTTATAGTATGATTCAACTACCAAATAGTTAGTATTTATTATGGATACTTTGAGTGAGTTACTTGTTTCCACAGAAGATAAAAGAAACTGGTATTTCTACAACTTGATTCATCTTGTCCTAAAGTAGTAGCTCAAAATGAGATCTTTCCTATCCCCAAAGTGCCTATTTCTCTCCATTGCTTACAGTGTCAATATGGCCAACGTAGGCAGAGCCATCTGTGCAACAAACATCTATAAACTTATCTGTGAAGTCTACATGTAGCCTAACCAGTTCTGGTAAGGACTATCATTAAAATCCTTTCATATGTTTATATTTGAAAAATACTTGCTTGCAGATGAACTTTCTATGACTGTCCTGAACCAAAGTTGAGGTTTTTTAAAGAAATAAAAAATAAAAAAAAATAAAAAATCATTGGCTCTTCATCTTTAACTTCTGCAACCTGTTCTTTAAGAGTGTGATCCTATAACCACTGAAACTACGGGAACAACTCTGAAATCATGATATAAATGTTTTTAAAATTTAATTTAAAAATACAAGAAAAATGACTACTGATTCTTATATGTTTCCTCTGTATTTAATGTGCCACTTTTCATGTCCACTGACCAACACATATAATTATTATTTGCTTTCTGGTAGCACCAAGAGAATAATTAATTAATCTGGCCTGGTTCTATTTACAAGTTATTTCTGATGGTTCACTTATGATCCTAATATTCTGATGTGATTGATACACTCTTTGACTTAAAATGTGTAATGTGACTCATATCAATTAAGTGCAAACTCCTCATTATCTTAAACATTAGTTACCCCATAAGTAAACTGCTTGAAATTTATCTTTCTGTATGAATGAACATTTCAGTGATGCTAATCCTTAAACAGTTTTTCACTATTTTGATAAGAAATATTAAAGAAGCCAAAGGCTGACATGAAGATGCAAGCTTTTCCAAGGTTTACCCTTGTACTATGTAATTTCACTGTTCTCAAGTTGAAGGACCATTCAAAGTGTGAACAAAAATACTTTAACATTCACATTCAAAAAAAGAGCTACTTGAGTAAAACAACTATGGAACTACGGGTTAATGAATTGTGAATAAACCCTATTTTTGGGAATGATCCTTGTACTTCTTTCTGGACAGAGATTTTAAGACTACAGATCTTTCAAACAAGGACTATGTCTCATTTCTGTATCCCTCAGTTAACCAGTTTACAATACCAGACTAAGTACATAGAACTAACACTGCAGGAGAGAAGTGCATATCTACAAACTTGTAAAACATACTTTTGATCTAGGATGGTGAAAGCATTACTATAAAAATTCACAATGTCTTCTGCACAAGTTTCTTAGTTCTTCTATTCCAGATGTAATTTGCCAGTCAGAATTAGTTCATCAGAAAGAAATGTTTAATGTTTATTTGGGAAAGGAAAGAGACTTTAGCACCCATGTATTTGGGTGTTAACTTCGCAACAGCACAGAAATTTTGTAATGGTAATCTTAAGTGAATAAATATTAATAACAAGTCAAATATTTATAGTTAATTAAATAGTGTTGGGAATTTTGGTAATCCAGACACTTGAAGAACAGACAAATTGTCCTTTCATTTGAGACATGGAATTTTCCCAGATCATGATATTTAGCACTGGTGAAAGGATCCACAGTCTCATCTAGTTTTCAGGAGGTGATTCTCAGAAAGTTTAATGAACAAAAAAATTCCCCGAAAATAGATATTTAGATTATTTTACTGCTCTGCTATCAGAACATTTTCAACAGAAAGCAGAAATAATAAAGGTTTAAAAGTTAAGTCTATGACTTATAGGGGTAATGATCCCCACATTAGGTAGCCAGAGAGGGATGGTAAATTTCTGTCTTTAAATTCAGATCTTACATTTTCCTGCTGCATCCAAAGGCTGTGGTGAGACTACAAATCATATTATGAGAAAAACTCTTCTGCCCAAGAAATCAAAGGCATACTGTTCTTTCAACTCTTAAATACTAAAACCGACCAACAAACAACAAAGAATCTGCCTTCTGTATGACATTCCCAAATAACATGTGCAATCTCTATTTGAATGTTTGTAAATTTCTTAAAGTCTTACCCTGTTCTTTATTTTAAACAGAAAAAGGTTGGCTTTTAGCCAAAGTTTGGTGAATGTACACATTTGCTTCTGAATAGTAAAATGCCCCGTGTTTTCTAAGGTGCTGTAGATATATTTATGCTTTCCAGTCCCTTAAGTTTTCCCTGCTAAATGTTCATCAGAGGGATTATTTTGTTTGTCTCTTTGTTCATTTCTTGCCAGCTGATTTACTAGTCCTGTGAGCAGTCTACGGGGAACTAGTGCTTAGAAAACAATCTATGGACTGGAACTGGATTCAATTTATACAGCAAGAAGCTACTGCTATACTATATGAGTAATAGAGGTAAATTAGAACAAGTTTACTATGAGTTTTTTTTTTCCTTCTTAAGTGAGCACTATAAAAAGCGCCTTTGGACTTCGCAGAAAATGGTCCTGCAGCAGGCTGTCTTGCCTTCTAATCTTTTAAACAACTTCTAATCTTCAGCAATTGCACTGAAAGTAAAAGAACACATCTGAATTAATGGATAGGCACAAAGATAACACTATTAATGATGGCCAAAGTGAAATTAAATTGAGATTTTGCTGACAAAGTAGTTCTAATGGTTGAAACAATGTGCAAGCAGAAAATGCTTGCATAGTGCTGATGGATTTCTAATCAACTGTGAAAAAAATAGATATAAACCTACCTTCTGGGAATTCCAAATGTGAACATTTTATTAGAAGGCAAAAGGTGTTATAGAATTAATCTATTTACACAATTCTGCCAGCGATATTCAAGCCAGTGGGAATATCTAAAAGGAAATAAAAGATATCTAGGAGTTGCTTTCTCCAGCATGAAGTCAGTTAATGAACATTAAAATATAAAGGCTATGACCAGTCTGTCGGAGGTGCTATTATCATCTTAATGTATGGGTATAAATATGGAAACCTGCCAATGTTATAAAAAGTTTTCTAAATGTCTTGATAATAAATACCATAGGAAAACATCAAGTGGGAAATTAAACAGATTTATAACAAGTGGCAATAATAATCAGTAATTTCCTACCTACAAAGTTATGCTGAAAGAAATTTCTCAAATTGTGTTGAAAATGAATGCAGAGCACCTGCTTTGACAGATGTGTTATAGGGCAGCAGCTGCAGGGACATGAGAAAGGACAAAAAGAGAATCTAATTAAGTGGTATTAAGGAAAAATAACTTGTAATTAGTAGACCAGGGGAAAATGAGGAGGAGGGGAAGAAAATTGACATTGTTATTCATAACCTGAAGAACAGCAATTCCTATGATGAAATTTAGGCAAAGTGAACCACATTAATTCACATTATTAAAATATCTAAACACGGAAGATGAATTCTAGTTTACTGCTAGATTTTCAAAATTGTTCAGTATCTCCCAGGTGTCGTTAAGCTACAGATAAGTGCATTTAGGTGATCCAGGTTGATTTTAAAATTGTGCAAAAAAAAATTTGAAAATTAAAGCCTCAGTTTTTGCAATAAAGTAGGACTTTTGTTTCTCAGGGATGGAGCATCTTTTTGTTTGTTTGCTTCTTTGCTTGTTTTCCAGTTAATGGATTTTCTTTTTTAAGGAAAGATAGTAGAAAAGGACAATCTGAATTTGTCCTGTAAGTTCTTTAATAGCATGATCCAGCTGAAATAGAAACTCCTCAAGAGAGGTATAGATTTATTCATACCAAATCTCCCTTGAAAAGTAAATTGTTTCTAAGGCAGGAGGATTCATATAATACAAAGATGATGCCAACTAGCACCCAATTATACTGAATATATGGCTATAAAATTTATAGATAAGTTCTTGAAACTTCCACCTGCTGAGGTATTTGACAAATCAGTCATCTCTTATGAGGAAGCATACTGAAAATCCATATGGTAAAAAATATGTTTATCTTCTGTCTCAAATATTTGCTACTGATATTTACTGTAAATCTCTAAGAAAAATAAGTAGCAATGGATTCTTCAGAGTAATAAAATACTCAGTGACAGCACATCTCTTACTTTATATAATTTTAAGTTATGTATTAAATAGCAAATTTAAAATTTAAGAAAGTATTGTTTAAATTTTCTCGTTGAATAAGTAAAGATTATTTATCATAGCATTATATAAACCACAGTCTGGAATTATCCCTGATGTGCAGGAAATTGAAGAATGTTTTGCATGGGAGTGTGTGTGGGAATCTCCAGTAAATTTTTTTTTTTTTTAAACTGTGCATTGTTATATGTGCACTTACTAAATTTCACATATAAAATAAAATACTGTACAACATTAATTCCTATGAAAAATATTGCCCTTCTTCACTGCCAGTGAATAAAATTTCTGTTACATTTTTAGTTCTATATTTCATGTTTGGATTTTTAAACAGATTTTGATCTCTGATTTTCTGGTGGAAGGTCTGAGCTATTCAATGACATCAGATCCTCTTCTTACATCTAATCTAAGACTTTACCTTCCAGCTTTGTGATGTGATGTGTTGTTTCAGCAACACCAAATAGGAATACTTTAGTCCTTTGTTTATAAATTATTGCTTACTCAACCACCAGGACTTGCTGCATCATAAGCTTCACACATTTATTTTTAATACTTTTAATTACTTGTGATAATTTCATGTGATTGTGAGAGTTCTTTTCACCCTCATCCTGGATGCTAAAAAATCTGGTATTCCCACATTATGAAATGCAAACACTATACTCTGATCTGATTCAGGCAGGCTAAGAAGATATCAAGAGAGACTTGGAACTGATGGAGCAGGGGATGGGGGGAAAAGAAATTAGATACTTCCTTTCCCACCAATCCTGAAGGGGAGCATGGGTTAGGTACAATTTTCCTGCAAGTAACAATAGAGGAAAGGCTTAAATTTTGTTCCTGTTAAAAATTTGGGTTTTTTCATTTGAATTATTATTTACATATGGAAAGCCAGATGATTTTAAACTGGAAAGAAAAAACAACCAACCCCCCCAACCAACCAACCAACCAACCAACCACAAACAAACTAACAAACAAACCCCCCTGCACTTGCTTACTTATGACAATAATATTAGAACTTTGTTTGTAATGTTCAGACTCCTAGTATCAGTAATCTGTTTTGCTATTTCTCACATCCCCCTTTGTCTCTTCTGGGATCATTTTTTCCCATGTTTTTCACCATGAGGCCCTGTATTTTCTTGGTCTTTTGTTGTTTGATATATTACTTTACAGTTTCTGAGCTGAATCTTCCTTTCTTGTCAGTCCATAATTTTACAGTCCTCCTGAAATACATTCTTGTCCTCAGCACTTTCTCCAGATTTAGTATCACTCACAAATTGAATAGTCTTGCTGTTTTCTCCCTCTTCCAGACCATTAACAGAGCTGTTGAACTCATCTCCTTTACCTTGACACATGCTGTTTCACTCAACTCTGTTTACTGCCGTGGTTCCAGCCCATCTTCTCACCTTGTGTGTGAGAACGGTTTGGTCTGGTCCATGTGACCGTGGATGTCACCTCTCTCTGCACTATGTGTAAGGCACAGCTGCTTGCCTACACATGCTGCAAAGTACCTGCCGGTGGACGAGCAGAGGACCGGGGAGATAGTCACCATCTCTGAGATTGTCTGTAACGTGACAGGCTGCTTCTGCACTAGCTGTGTGCTTAGATCACTGCAACTACTGACAGGGTCACCCCAACCCTCCTTGTACTCCAGCAGATTGATTCTCACCTGGGCTGTACGCCAACAGTGCAGGCGTTTCATTTTCAGTTTGTGACCCCTGACTGGAAACTTTACTAGAGAGAAGAGAGTGGATCTGATATAAAAGTTTTACAGTTTATATCCAGCCCACAGAGCATTACCTTGGCCATGTCTAAGGAAGAATCATAACTGTAAAAGGAAATACAATCCTAAAAAAAATAGAGCTAGGTTCTCATCCAGTAGGCATCGTTGCACCAGCCAGAGTGAAACTGAACTGACATCCACCAGCTGAGGCCATTCTTACCTCATTTACCTTTAAAGCTGTAAAACTAAAAATGAAGCACAAAATTATACTATAATGCCACCATATTTCTCCAGTACAATTACAAAAGAAAGGGTCATTATCAGCTAAAATTTAAGGAGTTTTAAATGCCTTTCACTAAAGCTTCCCTAAGCTTTTTTTGCTCATAAGTGTTATGCTAATGTGTCTCTGGATTTCACTTGTGCGGTTTTTTTTGTCTGGTTGGTTGGTTTTGGGGTGGGGTTTTTTGGGGTTTTCTTTTTTTGTTGTTGTTGTTTTGGTTTTTTGGTTGTTTTTTTGTTTGTTTGTTTGTTGGTTTTGTTTTTTTTTTGTTACTCAAGCACATACTGAAGACATTTAAAGGAATTCCACAAAGGTTTTGGAATGAACAAAACCAAAGTTATATTTGCTGTGGGGAGTTAAGAAATCCGGTTATTTACATATCCTCATGTAATTATATTGTTAGTCACAAGGTGAGGAAAAAGGCCCCTGCCACAGATTAAGATGTCTTTACATTATTAAAAGTATGGTCAAATGCTTCACCTTCCCAGGGAGACGTAAATAATGCAGATATTTCCTAATATCTTGAAAACCTTCTGAATTTGAGAAATTTATAGTTACTAATGCCATCAAACTCTTCAGCTAGAATTTTGAGATTCAAATCCTTCTTTGCAGATACACTGAGTTTAATACCTTATAGCAGCTGAAAATAGACTCTCGTTTTGGTTGTTTGGTTTTTTAAATGCTGCTCATGATGGTTCTAAGCTGCTGCACAATGGAGGAGAGAGCTGAAGTACTCTCCATCACTATTTCTCCCACCTCTATGGCTGTGCAATGAGGAACCATACTGCTGATTGTTTGTACAAGTATTGATTAAATATAGCTAATCATCAGTAATCCTTGAAGCTGTACTTCAGTAAGTTTCCTCTAGTGGCTGTCAGAACTTAGCGACCTAAAGAAATGAAATCTCCTGCCTTCTAACAGGCAGGTTCCACATTGAAGTGGGAAATTATTCATGAGTAACAATATGTGATGAAATTGCTTCAATCCTTTTACTAATAGTGAAGATAAAGCACCCTCTGATGTCACCGTTTATATTATCATTGAAGGAAGAACTTTATTTATTAATTGTTCAGGAAATATAGAGCCGCATTTTAGCATCTACCAAACCTAGAAATAAAACTTGTAAAACATTTCTCTTTCCTATGAATAATAGAGAGGTGAATTCACAGCAGAGATGAAAATGTATTGCTTCATTGCTTGACACTAAGCACTTCATTCCCCTAGGGAGGGGCAGAACATGTAAAAATAATCTGCCTTTTTTCAGTGGCAGTGACCTGTTACCCAAAGATAAAAATTGACCCAAAATAAAGATCAGGACTCAAACCTACTACAAAACTTCTATTAGTAGTAAGAAAATTGAGTAATATTCTGACATAAATTTTAAAGTCTTTCTATTAAGGAAACAGTTTGAAAATGAGTGAGAAAAATACAAGAAATACTGAAAACCTTGTAAAATATACTTGGGTTTGATATATTCAGCACATTTTCTTAACAGAAGAGGTTTAGATAACAACATGCATGCTTGTGCGAGCTAGATTAAACTTCTTAACTAACTTGTAGTCATCCAAACAAATTGTAAAACTCAAGGAAATTATAGTTTTCATTGTCTAAAATTTTTATCTACCTTTTATATCTAATTGCCTATCCCATTACTGTCTTGTTTCCTTTTCTCACACTTCAACCCTCTGTCTCTCCTGCTTTTGACACTTTCATCATTTTCCTTGATTGTTTTACCTGGGATCTGAAATCCAATAGTTACTTTTGTTGATATTTTCATCAGCTTTAAAGTTCTTAAAAACAGAATATGGATTTTAGTTATGCTTTTTGGTATAAATACCTCTCCTGGATTGACAGTAACTCTGTTAATTAAAAAGTATTTATCATTGTGAAGTACTTTTCAACATAGTCAATGGGTCTGTGTAGTTATTTTAATGAAGTTTTCTACATTCTAGTTACATTTTTATTATTGCATAGGTTGATGACTAAGAAATCAAGAAAGCTTGGACTAATAAATCAAGAAAGCTAAATGGTAGAACTAGCACTGCTATGTCACCCTAAGCCCGCCACAGCTGGAACATCTGCCACAGCTGGAATGTCTGCCACAGCTTCAGCCAACTAGTGTAACAACAGATAGAGGTTGAACTCATTTCAAGGCCACAGACAAGTCTACATGAAGCAGTGGACTGCAAAACAATTCAAGCAAAATTGACGTGCCCTAAATTCTGTAATGTTGCTGCAAGACTGCTACCAGTCCTGAGTCAGCTGTCTTTATAGTCACTGTATGATACTCTACCCAGATGCATGTGATAAGTTTAGTTTAGATTCAGTCCTCTTAGGAAGTTGTGAAGTTTGCCACTGAGTGCATCTACGTGACTACGAACCTAACACACTCTTAGCTGGCCTGTTGTGAGCGTGGTAGGCAGCTATTGATCTCCTATATCAACTTTTAAAACGCTTACAGTGATCTTCATGTGCTTAAGCTCTTAGATGCCGAAACCTCCACACAGGAAGGGGCTTCAGTTTACGTACTATGCTAGGAACTTTTTCACACCTCTGCCCTCTTATTTACTTCCCAAGACCCCCTCCACTTGGATCTCTTCTCATCAGTTCTTGTGCAGGCATACATGTCCATCTATTACCTAAGTTCAATGTTACATGAAGCAATATCAGGTTGATTCCTAAATGTGAGGAAAAAACAAATTTCTTTCAGATAATGTGAATTGTCAGGTAAGTCACATTTAGATAATCAGAATCGTGCTCTAATTATATGCCAATAGCCTCTTTAAGGTTTTATCTTCTCTCAGTCAAGAATCTTTGATTTTTTCTCTTTTTATCTTATCCACAGTTTATAGGGCATAAAGTTAGGTCAGACACACATTTTCCTAATATATAAATATTTCCTCCACCATTTTTTTTCATTCTACTACATTTTAAATAATTACATCTACCCTACTCAATATGGGGGTAAATATAGACTCAACATTTTGATCTTAAAATTACTGGGCTAATGAAATCTTAATTAAAGTAAGAACCATTACCTCTCCTTTATAATAAAAAATTGAAAATGCACTTTATAATATAATATAAACTTCACATTGAAAACACAGTGCCAAACAATCATCATTCTTAAAAGGCATATGTAATAAGGCACCATGACGTTGTCTGAGTAGATGCTTAGAACACTTCATGCAACCATGAGAGTGATTCAATTATCCCAGTACTAACTGCAAGAAAGAGCAAGAGTGCTATCTTTAGATGAATGACACCTACAAACTTTTTGCTCCTTTTAAATCATATTTTCCACGTGGCTGACATTTCCACATCTTCAGACATTTCCAAAGTCAGTGAAACATCAAAATGAGTCTATTATTCAAGTGATAACCCAGCTATGAACCTCTATGGTATGCTGTTCTTAAGTCTCTATAAGAGCTGCTCCAGAACTAAATCTGTACGCCTCTCCTGGGTGTTAATATGTTGGACTTGTTGCAGGAATTGCAGAAGGCATCAAGTCACTGTAGCATTACAATTCTTATCTTTAGGCAAACTTCTTACACTCTGAGCTCTCATTTTTTACAGGTGCTTCATTCTTTGGTTATCACTAGTTACTTAAAAATCCTAAAAATTGACATGGAAATGTCTCCTACAGCAGCATAACACCAACACTACTTTCTATTGCAGTTGTTGAATAAGGCTTTTTTTACCTTTCTTCCCGTGCAAGAGAAAAAGTACCTGACTGAGAAATAATAGAATTGTGTGATGTTATCAACATTAAATAGATGAGGTCAACTTAGCGTGGAAAGGTTGCGAACTCTGCCTATAAATCAAGTACTTCCTGAATACTCTACTGTTCTCATGGCTGTGTGGGAAATGTCAGTTACAACTTACAATGATTGAAATACAATGGCAAAAAAGGGTTTTCATGGACTCTGTTCAGTTCCTTTCCTACAGCTGCAGGCATGCTGAAATTTTGAAAGTGCCAACATGTGGAAAAGACATTTTGGCATGGCCACTAAGGGATTTTCTTTTACTAGTTTTGCACTTGACAAGACACCTTTGCACAGATAAACATATTGTAAGTCAACTACCAAACTCTAGCCCAGACTAAAGGCTTGTCAAAATTAGTATATATTAAAATATAATATTTAGTATAATTAAATATATCCTCCCCCTAATTTAGTCTAATCCAGAAGGTAAAATGATTGTATTTGATATAAAATCCAATGGCCATTATTTGTGTTGGAATGCAAATCAAATTAAATTGATGTGCTAGATGCTTGACAAAATAAGAATAGAATTGGCTAAGCTGACTACAACCTCTCAGTGGACTATTCGATCTGACATTATGTCCTGGCTCTGGCTAGGC
>VXBL01008422.1:48594-60562 GCA_013400195.1 Aramus guarauna | reverse complement strand
GACTGGCTGGAGTGGCTGGAATACACTCATGAAAATCATGTTTCATGAAATAAATACACATTATTTTCCATGAAGCCTATAAGCAATCCATACATTTTATGAATAAATATATTGCTTCAGTTATTCAGCAAAAGCTGGTAACACCATCAAATGAAAAGCCCTAAAGGGCTGAGTATTCTACCAGTTGCAGAGGTGTCTTTTCACACTTAGGAAATTATGAAAGATTTTAAAGGCTTGCGCTAGCAAAGGCTTGAAGGACCATCAATACCTGTGGAGTTCAGTCTATATTTAGGGTTCTCACAGTACAAAAGGACTAATGGCGTTGACAGCAAGTCTGGTTTTCCACGTATATATTTTTTCTAAGAAAGGATAATGCCTATCTCTACAGCTCCTAACAATATTACCATACCACTCAAGAAATGTCTGCAGCCACCATTCAGTCACACATGGAATACAGTATTCAAAGCTAGATTTAAACTTCTACACATGTCCATTACTACCTTAAAGGTCTGCATGGATATCTGGAAGCACCAATTCAGGATCGCCCTGCAGCCCTAATGAGACATTCAGATGCAGTCCTTTTGGCAGTCAAATATCTCCTGCAGCAGAAGCAGCTGAATGCCACGGACAGTGTTTCCTATTTTGTTGAACAGCCTCATAGAAAAGAAGAATTCATCCATGTCTGCTGACTTTTCTGCCTCAGACTGCTTCCAGGCCTTCCATCCAACCACCAGAAAAAAATTTTATTTACCCCTCCGGCAGATGGAAATCATACATTTACCTAAGGATGAGGGAGGAAATCCTTGCACACTTGGCACTGGCTGCTCTCACAACACCTTTTCAGACTGCAGAGGGGAAAGGGGCCTGCTCTGAGGAGGGAATCCTATTGCAGAGCTTAGGAGTATCTATCAGAGAAGGCTAACCTAGGTGCTCTGAATTGCCTGTTTCATTCCATTGACTACATAAGTAAATATGTGTCTTAACTGAAAGAGTGCTCCATCTGTCCTGCCATGCCTCCTGTTCCATCTTTCCGTCCACTTTCAGAGTCCGAAGGAGAGCTTTTATTGCACAAAGTTTATTGTTCCTTTAAAAAATTACAATAACGAAAATAATCTTTTGTTCACTATATTTAACTGAATATCTACAATGCTCAGATCATATATCTACATTTTAGGTAGAAAAGACATCTTGTAAAAACTTTTTTCCATCATGTTTATACTGGTTTTAGCTAGACAACAACTCTATAATGCCACTGATATGTTCTTTCTTTCTTTCTAAGTATTTATTGAAATAAAGAAGCAGAGAGCATATTTAAAAGATTCAATACAGAAAAGCCAATAAAGGTGGCAGGCTAATTTGGGTAGAGGGATGGTGCTACCTCCCTTCTAGAAGTAAAGATGAACAGATGGTTTTCCTTATTTCATCTCACTTCTTAAAGTTGGCTATATTTCATACAAACTGCACTAGTCAGTCTGTACGTGGGTGTTACAGGTTCATACATTTACTTCTATCACCACTGCTTTGGTTTCTACTTCTGTTTCTCCCTTGTTAATTGTTTTTAAATGTGGGTACTTTTTGTGAAGATCAGGATACCAGAAGTCCACATGGACAGTAAACAGTGGAGCATCATTTCTACTAAACATCACTTATTTTCACATTTTCTCTTCAGTACAACATATCTCACTTTCAAAGTAGAGTGAAGGTACGCAGTCAAAAATATTTCTGCAGTGACAATTTGTTTTCAGCCACACTTAACCTTTTATTTGGGAATGTGTCATTTGCTTGGTTTTGCACATTTCATCCTCTTACATGATGTGTGAGTCATGCCCTTTCACTTAACCTGCAAATTAATAAGCTAGGAAAACTCATACGTTGTAGAACAAGTACCAATATCAGCTAGTAGAAGCTCTTCTTGGGTGAAGACCAAATGAAACTGCTGCATGAAACATTGGGGTTTAAGTGCAGAGGACAAAATGTAACTACCACATAATGCAAACCAGCCAAACTCAGCAAACAGCTTTAGACCTGATGGATACATCCTTTAGAGAAGCATCCGTCTTGACAGAGCACACAACTCACACTCTGATATAGCTGGTTCCTAAGACAGTACGGCTGAGCTCCAAGTGAGTTACTAATGTGAAACACAACGCACAAGTCCTCCTATCACGTTAGCAAGAAAGTTCTAATGAAATCTATTTTAATCAGTGAAAAACTGCTTCCTGGATATTCCAGGTACAGTTTTGCCTGTACTCTAACAAAAAAAGCTGGAATCTCACTGGCACTTACCATTGGGAAATGACATCTTTTGGTCTAAACTAGCCCATCATGGTGTTAGTGCTTCATTTCCATGAGACTGCAGAGGAATAGTGGCCTTTTTCCATAACTTTGTCTAAATTTCATACGTAAACCCAACTTGTTCAATGCTGTGTTCATGGGGAATCCTTTGGAAAAATCTGCATATGCAGGTACAACATTTCTTATTCATAGCAGATAGCACCCACTTTTAGCAAAATTGCACAGAAAGAACAAAGGGCAAAAGTAATATTTGACTTCTCTAATTCATTCCATTCTTCAGTGCAACTCTTCACCGGATCTACACCCTTCAATCCTACTCATAGTCAGCCAAATGTTTTTGAGCAAGATGCCCAAAAATACTCAGGTGATCTTTTGATGCCTTAGTAAAATTTGGCAGGATTTAACAAAGTACTTCCTGCTTTTCCTTCCTTTTAGTGCTGATGAAGAAAGGAATTTAAGATACCAATGTTGCAGATTCAGCTCTTCGCAGCATACTGCTCACTACTTAGTCACATATATTGAATATTTCATCTTGACTTTTCACTGCTACTGATCCTTTTTTACTCAGAAATAAATTTTCCCTTTACTGTCAATTCTCAACATAGCACAATTCAAACTCTTTTGCTTTGCCATCCTCCTTAATCTGAGCAGGTCTTTCCTGAGGCACTTGCATTGGTCTTTTAAATACATAAACTCTGTAATCAAGTCCTCTCTTCTTTCTCAAGGCTGTGTATTTTCAATACTTTCGATCTTTCCCCATGAAACAGACTTTCTGATCTCCAGGTTAGAATTGTAACCTTTTCTGCAATTGACTTTCAAGAAGAATTTTAATGTTTTTTTCTGAACTTCAGTGCTTAATTTTAACTACATATTTCTAACAGAGGGATTTTGGAAAAAAAGAGTAGGGCAAGGGATTCTGTACCTAACAGAACAACTCTTGATTTTAACTAATTATTTGTGTTATGCAGCCTGCATACTTCACAATTTTTGGCAGTATCATAACACAGTGGGTTTTTTAATTTATCTTTTTCTACAACATTTAATGCTTATTTCTCCTCTTGTGTCAAGTAGGCTACTAAAGGTAGCTAGAACAGCAGAGGACTACTAGCTCACATAAGCTGCTTTTAGCTGCTGTCCCAAACACGCATCCATTTGCCATGCATTTTTCTGTCTTGCTGTCTCCTGCTGATGATATCCTCCATCTCACATATTTTGACACTGCACTTCTACAAAGGACTGCTCATGTTATTTATTGGCATATTTACAGTCTTTTCCACCAGAGATCTGAGAACCTTACAGGGTTGAGATAAATCATTTACTTTCAGCAGGTGTAACTCACTCTCTTACTCCATTTCTCAGAGTGAAGGTCTGCTTGTAATATATTCCTTTAGCTCATCAGGTATGACCTGCTCTTGGTTTCTCATCAACAGCCTCTTAATGGGAGTGAATTCCTACACCAGGAGCAAAGTGAAAATGTGCTGTAGTGCTACAATGCTCAGCTATGAAGATTTACTTCAGGCAGTGACTGTGACTTCTGAAACAGCAGATAAATGGGAAGAAAAATTCTGTCCTGGTTGGTAAAATATCACACTGCATAAGAAACCTCCCTGCTACGTTATCATTTGATTTTCCAGGGAAGGGAGTTGATGAGACATTAAGAATTCATACTCTCACATTCAGGCACTACCTTATGTTTATCCTGTTATAAAGAGTCTCATAGAAACCTCTCCTGGGTCCACATGACGTGCTTTTTGCTGTGTCAAGCTTTTCTTTCATTACATGGCTAAGGAGAATCCAATTTTAAGTAACCTATTCCTGGATCTTTAGTTTGTTTGGAAATGATCTTTGCTTAGTGTGACATACTATATCCTCACCTGAGACCAAATATTAATCAGTTAAATGCCTGATAGCTCTCTCCTCTCTCTGCACAACAAAGCCTCTACTATATATAATAATGAAAGTGATACCTCTTCCCCAGTAGCAGGACCTCCTCAGATGAGGAATACCTTTCCAAATGCAATCAAACTGAATCAAACTGGACTGTGCTGAGATATAGATATATTACAAAGCTAAACTTTTTTGATAAAGGCATCCTCAATCAACACCATTTGAAAAAAATTTAAAAGAAAGCCCTCACCAACAAAAATCTTTTACAGCGCAAAGCAAAAATTTTTTTTTTTGAAGAAAAACAAAAGGCCATTCTTCTGAACTTTTCAAGCTTTTAAATTCCATGGATTTTAATTCTTAGTCTGTCTAATTCTGGTGTCATAGGAGCATGTGCTATGTACAGGAAATTGGTGGAATGAGACCCACTGAAGCATAAAGCTAGGTAGACATACTCCAACATTCTACTACCAGTTGTTTTTCGCTCTTTGTTTTCAGAAAATTAGCTAATGAAATTCAGATGGATGTACTACCTTTGTTGAGAGCAAGAAAGCACCAACATTTGAAGCAAAGCTTTGTGAGATCCCTCCCATCACAGATGGATAGTCAGGTGTCCTTCCTTCAAATTCTTAAACAGCAAGAGTCAGCAGCTAGTTTTATAGCATGCCATTACATTGAAATTTGATCTTAAACATCAATTTTCACTGCTGGTCCAAATTCACAGTTGGTATAACTCAAGTGGAGTAATTGATTTTGTCCATTTTAGATTTTTCTGAGCAAAAGTAGAAGACCATGCCTTAAAATAATACCGCTTGGCAAGCTGTCATTTTAAGGTTTGATGACACCAACATAGAGACCTGTAACTCCATCATTTTTGAGATATTGAGTAATCTGGATATTGGGTTGGAGCTCAGACTTCATGTTTGTTTGTTTGTTTGTTTGTTTTAAAGATTATATACTGAGGGGTGATTGGCTGGAACGGAGCTTTGCTGAAAAAGACCTGGGTGTTCTGGTGGACAGAACATGAACCAGTAATGGTGGGACACAACCAGAGTGCTGTGTCCAGTTCTGGGCTCCCCAGCACAACAGAGATATGGAACTACTGGTGAAAATTCAGTGAAGGACTCTCCAGAGAGGATAATCCAACTAAGATGATTAAGGGACTGTTTAGCCTAGAGAGCACAAGGCTCAGGTTGGATTTCATCAAGATATATAAATACCAGAAGGGAGGGTACAAAGACAAAGCCAGGCTCTTCTCAGTGTTGCCCAGTGACAGGACAAGAGGCAATGGGCACAAAGTGAAACATGGGACGTTCCCTCTGAACATCAGAAAGTGCTTTTTTGCTGTGAGGGTAAACTGGAACAGGTTGCCCAGAGAGGTTGTGGAGTCTCCATCCCCAGAGATATTCAAAAGCTGTCTGGACACTGTCCTGGGCAACTGGGTCTAAGTGGCCTTGCTTGAGTAGTGGGTTCGATTCGATGACCTCTAGAGGACCCTTCCAACCTCAACACCTCTGTGATTCTTTTATATTTAAAAATTACCTTCTTTATGACTGACTGGAGGCAAATGCATGCAAGGCTATTATATGTATATTTTGTGACAGATCCATTGATTTTCAGACTAATAAGAAATTCTGCCTGAAAAAGCATCATTCCGTAAATGAACATTTCATGAATTATCCTTCCAGCCTCAGCAGTTTAACGAGATCAAGCTGATATACTTGGAACCAGAATATGTAATAGAGATCAAAGTCATTAAAACACTAGCAGACCTGCTAAACTAACCTAGTCACGGTCCTCTGTATTTACTGCCTATTGAAGGTGTTATCACCTGCCCCATGGGGCACAACGATTTCATTCTTAAATTGTACTGTTGGAGAAACTAGAGTTATAGAATAGGGCAGTCTTACAGGATGAAGTTAAGTCATCCATGAATAAAATTAAGTGGCCGGCTGTATTACACAAACTGTCTGCAGTTCGCTGATAACTATACTGTTTTTGCACTGCTTCAAACTTTACCTGGAGGTAAAGCACTGTTTAGATCACACCACAACTCTTTTATCGATTTTCTGCTGCGTTACCATGGAAACTTTTCCCACAAAAAAATGCACATCACATTACAAATTCATACATACACTATGTTCATTTTGTTGATGGGTTAGAGGAGGGGCCAAATCTAAATGCTTTGTCATTTTAATCATCCAGTTAACTGATAACAATGCACTGAGTCCTATTCAGTAATTTTTTTAATGGCTATTTATTTTCTCAACCTTGTAAGAAGGTTGAGAAGGTTTCCTTGGATATCAATCAGCTCTTATAATGAGATTCTTCTACTCAGTGTCTCCTTAAAGTTTCTCCACTCACTCATTACAGAGGCAACCTTTTATTTGTTTCTTCCTCAGGTTTATTGCTGTGAAACCACTGGGCTAGAACCTGCTTATAGGTGTTGTGACAGGAAATGGGTTTTTAGGCCAGTGCTTTTAAATCATTCATTTTCTTGAGCAGGTGAAAGGAAAAATGCTTCATGCAGTTACATTTGCTTTCATGAAGTCAATCAGGGAAGCAGTCAGACTTGAATTCTTTCTGTGGTAAGGACCAGTCAACATATGCTCAGAATAAATAGAATAAATGACAGTAGTTAATTTATTTATTTATTTATTTATTTAGAAAAATCAAAACAAATCACCTGAAAATTCCTGTGTTTACGAAAACAGCTTCATACAGCTGTCCTCAGCTTTGTAGTTTTATCCAAGGATCAGGTAACATCTGATTAAGATGAAAATAGTGAATTAGGCTAATAACATGAAGATGACTTTACCATTAAAGAAGTTCCTGCAATCCTACAGAAATTAAGTGGAACAAATAGTAACAAAAACGTAATTGGTCCTTGTCTCCCATGACCATGATCTGCTTTGCTTCACTGAGTCTACAAGGGCTTTTACCCTCTGACTACAGCTGAACTGGAAGGTCAGATGAATATTTATGAAGCAGGGATGCCTACAGGCAGCCCACGGTTTGCTCATTTCATGTTGCAAAATTTGTTTTCACATATCAGTGTACTAGTGAGTTTTCCTTTGTCCCTGTTTTAAGCGTATTCTGCGATTCTACCTCCTTAATAATAGTGGAAACAGTAATTAGTAAGTATCTAATTCCAAATTTTATTGCAACTCTACTATTGATTTTAAATCAAATATCTACCTTCCTCGTTTGTATATTTTAAATACATTGAAGAAATAAATATTGCAGGCAAGACTAATTTATTAGCCCCTTGCTTGGAGCACAGGATTGGACACAGTGATCTCTGAAAGCCCTTCTCAATCTGAAGTGCTCAACATTTCTATGATTATTTATATGGCTATCCCATGCAGAGTCCATGATCAAAGGTTGAGCCTTCTTTTTGTGAAAGCTTAGCATAAGCATGCCATAAACAGAACTGCTCTGCCATCCAACAGATTTCAGTCTCAGTTAATGATGAGACACAACAAGTGGATGAGACTAAACTGCATCACAGATCGATTCCCACTATTGACAAAGTCAATAACAAATCTCCTATGGATTTTGAGGAGATAATGTTGAGGTTTCAGCTAAAAGGTTCTGTTTTAGCCATTGTTGTAGAGCTTGAGAATATGCTGAAATATAGGCAGAAATGGGCTCCAGAATGGGAGCATTGTTAAATAAAAACAATATACAAAAGAAGCCAAAATAACAGCAAGATGACAATGAAGTGACTAGAGACAGGAACAGAAGAGACAAATCAGGCTGAAGCTCTGAAACTGTCAACAGAATAAGAAGATTTGATATAACTAGAGATCAATGAAATAAGATCAATAATGTATTCATTGATTTATCTGTTCGAAACTGAAATCTAATGTTGTACGTTGCAAAGCAACTAATGGAGAGAAAGCAAGTACAAGCCTGAGATACCCATATCACTAAATTCAACAGCAAAAACAGAATTTTTTGAAAAGCTGATGACTTGATCAATGCCCTTTACTTCTACTTCCAGACAGCAACAAACACTAAACATCCATAATCATGCAGAAGAAAATCTCCAGGAGAAGTCATCAAAGAACACAAACAGAATTACAGGTCCAACTAAAATTCAACATTACTGCTGGAAATGGAATAGAAAAATAATCTTTCAACAGAAAATTCAGAAAATTTTCATCATAGTTTTATGACATGCAGCAATCCAGTAACATGACCCTTTTCTTTCTAGTCATACCTCAACAATTATAATGCTCTTAAAGATGGATTTATACAGCTGACTACCATGATTTGATAGCAATTTAAACAAGTAACTCACATTTTTCATAATCCTGATGTCATACAAACAAACATATATAGGGATATGCATGATCGGATGTATTTCCCCACATTCCCAGAAATGGTTGTGTTGGTTTGTTTTTGTCCTTTTTCTTTCCCTCTGGCAAAAAATTTACCCAAATCAATGAATTTATTTGTGAATTTATAATCTTACTGCAGTTCAATAAGGAGACATTTCAATACTGTGCTTCGTACAGAAATTCCTATTTGCTATGTCTGGACACAGGTTGTCTTCCTGAATCAGCTATTGTCTTTTTCCCCACAAAAGGATGGCCATTCAATATTAAGGTCAAGTAGACTTTTCAGGACACACTGAACCCACTTATTTCTTTACCTTTAGGAACTGTGAAGGGACTTCCATTTTCTTGGTAACAACGCACAAGAGATGCTAACGCAGCTTGTTGGGGCTTTTGTGCTGGCTCGCCTGTGGGGATGGGGTTCCACCAAGTTATGTGGTTATGTGACTTTTTGTCATGCCAGAACTCATCTCATTACTCCAGAACATGAGACCAAAGGATGCATGATAATACTTACATGCACAGAAACATGTGAGGACAAAATATTTGTCTTTTGACTGTGACTTTGATCTATGACTCAAAATCATATTAAGTGCACAGTTGCAGTTGGGTGGAAGCTAGGGACATTAGCTTAAAGAAAGTCACAAAAAACCCCAAAGCAAAACAAAACACCCCAAACCCCCCTGCCAAACATACTGAAGGAATGATGTTAGATTATTTTAAGTCAAAATATTAATAGGAGTGCTAGTCTGCCACAGGAAATAATGATGAGATGGTAAGATCTCTGTAAACCTATTCAAAATGAGCTTTCCTTTCTGCTACTCCTTACATTTTCTTTTGACTGCAACTTCTCCTGGTACATTGTTATCTTTGGAAACCACCTGTTTTGCATTGCTCTCCAATAAATATACTTTCAGTTCCTGCTGGCTTAAAGGACAAGTTGACTGCTTGCTAAACAGAATCTTTTTTCACACTGTCCCAATTTTACATTAACGTACTGAGGTGACAAAGTTATTTGCCATATTATCAAAAGGCATAGCTTAATTGTTGCTGCACAACCATCATTCTCCTACAGAATTGCTGTTCAGTTGCAATACAATTAATGGGCACATCAGACATTTATGCGTTAGTGAAAATGCACCAGCAAGCTGCCTACCAACTCTGTGCTGGTGTTTGCTCTTGCAGTAAGCAAGCTTCTGACATGGCCAGGGAAGGTAACTGGCTGCCGAGGGCAACACCAAAGCAGTGCTGAAGAGCAGACAAAGACACGTCAGTATGCTCCCAAGAAAAAGCGACATATAGTACCCTCTGACCATCCAACTACCTGTCATACAGAGGGAATCATCAACAGGCAGAGAATTCACTACAGAAGCTTCTCAAAGTTGAACCGTGCCCTGTTAATGCCAAGCCTCTGGTAGCAGAGGACACTAGCTCTGCATTTTGGAGCTGGACAACCGGAGTCCTCAGTCCTTTTTGCATCTTAGGCACTGCACTAGTTTTTCTAAAAGGATAATTTTGAATCTATGTAGAAGAGGAAGAACAATTTTAATAGCCATCTATGATTATTGGATTTGCGAGACCAAAAAGTGTCTCTATTAGATGGGCAATTTCATGGACACCACATCAACAAGACCAAACCTCCAAGTCGCAAAAGCTACCGTGTGTCCTCCTTTTCAGTGATCACTCATCTAAAGGAGCGAGGCTGAAAAGGCCTCTCCCAGGGAACAGTTCTATATAGGCTGCACAATAGCAAACGCAGCAGAATCTGAGTGACCCATGAGCAGCAGCAAGTTGATAATGGTGCTTACATTTCACTTCACAAGACATCATCCAGAAACAAAACCAGGAAAAACGTACCTGACTCTGGCATCCTGATAACATGACTACAAGGTAAAAATCCCAAACCATAAATGTATTAGAAAAAAATAGACAACTAAATGGGAAACATTGAATAAAAAGCCATGCCTTTATTAGTTTTCAAATATTTGATAAGTTTAAAGTGCTTTTGTGAGTGGAGCTGACCTTTAATAACTATACTGACTGCCAAAATTACTAAATTTAAAAGAAAACAAAATGCCAACACTGCTATACTTCACAATAACTACATTTCAACCTCAGAAATATTTGAGAACCTTCTTGTCTGCCTAGCCAGTACTGCATTTTTGCCTGAAAGATAAATACTTTCAACAATTATGAAAGGAAAACATGTCATATGAGATTAATGAAAATTCTGATCCTTCCCTTCTCCCTGGTCTAAACAAGAATATGTGATAGAAATAGATTAGGTTTATGTCAATAAAACATATACACAAAACTGTCTCCAAACTAGAAACTGCCCATCACATGGATCTTAACATACCTTTTTAAAAATTTTTCTACTTATTTATTTCACAGTAAACCAAATACACCATTTACTACAGAAAATCCACATTTTACCATTGTATTCTAGTGTGCATAAAATGCAACTAGACCTATTGTAATAATTGATAATTATACTGCTATAATGTATTGGTGCCCATCTTTCAAGATATGTATTTATGGATAGGTATTACTTGTGCTCCATTTGAGTTTCCAGCAAAATTGTGTTTTCTCAATAAACGACAGTGACGATAAAATAAACCCCACATAGCTAGCAGTGAAAACAGCATGTCTCAAACTATGAAATTACCCCAACTACTCCTTTCAGATGTCCAGAGTGCTGAATAAGAAATACTTGAGTTACTCTTCATGTAGGGTAAAACCAGCTGTATACCTCACAAACATCTGTCCCATTCCCTCCACTTCCAATGCAAATAGATGAAAAATGAATTTATAAAAATTGGAATAAATTAATTTTGCAGTTGGAGATATAAGACTAGATTTTAAAGCACACTGAGTTCTGAGAAGTACCAGAGGATGCAAGCTGCTCCACCAAACGTTTTCATTATTTGTTGAGTGAATACATGTGAAGTAATGCCAAATATTATTCCTTGGACATTTTCACAGTCGAATGGACAACTTTGTCATCTCTGCATTATCAGAAGCCCATGTTCATACCAGAAGTTGGAATTTACAAATAAAATAGTCATAAAAGCTATAACTGCAGAAGCATGAAAAAAGTATTTGTAAAAATTAAGACATTCTCCTTAAAGAGAATTTTTTACATATCTAATTAAGCTCCTGGCTGGCTGTTTATGGGCAGCACAAGCATGTGTCCTCCAAAGTAAAAAATGGCTTCTCTTTTATATTACTGTTTAAAAGAAGCCAATAATGTAGTAGCATGACTAAGAACAAAACTTTTTAAACTTTTTTCAAAGAAGGCCTGAAGACTTTATTTCTCAAAAATGTGGGGATAGATCTTTAAAACTGTCTTGTGGTTTAATCCCAGCTGGCAACTAAGCACCACACTCACTCACTCCTACCAGTGAAATGGGGAGGAGAATCAGAAAAAAAAAAAAAAAAAAAAA
>VXBL01008422.1:30748-48568 GCA_013400195.1 Aramus guarauna | reverse complement strand
GAGTTTAATAGGACAGTAAAGGAAAATAAATAATAATAATGATAAAGGAATATACAAAATGAGTGATGTACAATGCAATTACTCACCATCTGTTGACTGATGCCCAGCCCATCCCCAAGCAGTGATCATGCCCCCAGCCAGTTTCCCCCCACAGTTATATACTGAGCATGACATCATATGGTATGGAATATCCCTCTGGCCAGTTTGGCTCAACTGTCCTGGCTGTGTCCCCTCCCAGCTTCTTGTGCACCCCCAGCCTCCTCGCTGGGGGACAGTATGAGAAGCTGAAAAGTCCCGGATTTGGTAAACATTACTTAGCAACAACCAAAACATCAGTGTGTTATCAACACTATTCTCATCCCAAATCCAAACCATAGCACTATATCAGCTACTAGGAAGAAAATTAACTCTATCCTAGGTGAAACCAGAACACTGTGGAGAGTAATGTCATTGCTGTCCTAACCCTGCTCTGACACTTGAAACCAGGTACATCTGAGCTGCTTAAGGTGCAGGAAATTAAGCAGTAGTCACAGGTGGGAGTGCATGATTTGGACAGGGAAGCAGGTGTGCAGTTCACATAATAATTGCTGTGATCATTAAGGAGGCCCAAAAATCTCCGGGTATAATGACTTACATAAAAGCCCTCAGGGAATAAATGTGGGCCATTGGTTAAGAAATACAATTTTGCCATTAAAATACCGGATGCAATGCATTTTCTGACAGAGGTAGAAATTAGGGGATAGAAATGTGAAAGTAAAATGTATTAATATGTATAATGCCTCCTAATCACACTTCATAGAAATATACTCAAAAGAAGGAAAATCATTTTAGTGTATAGGAATGAGAGAGATGGAATTTAAGAATCTTAGTCAACACTCCATAGATATTTTTATTCCTTTATATTTCATGCCTCCTCCACATAAGACAAGGAATGAAAGCAGAACATAAACTGCAGTAAAAAAGAATAGGTTTATAGAAATTGACTTTTATTGCACTATTATGCCATTGCCAAATAACACCTTCTTTTATTTGGCTTCACTACAACTAACCAGTGAGATAGATGAAATGACACATCTACTGCAATTGAGTTCAGGATATAACAATTATGCAGCTGTCTCACTCCAATTAATAAACTCTGAAATTAATAAGTATTTGTTTATTTGAAGAGACAATAGTATAATACCACACTCATTTTTAGCAAGCCAGTTAAGTCCTTTGATTCTTAAAACAGCCACCGTTCAAGTTCTCTTCAACAGCCTTTAGATCCTCTCTGCTCTCAGACGCGCAGGCACGTACCAGACTGTCACATGCAGCAGCTTGAAATCAAAAGTCACGATTTCCACTCGAGCAAATAGCTACAAAAGGGTTTTTCAAGGTAAGTGACCCCAGGCATCAAGGGTCATGATGCAGTTTTACAAGGTCTGGCTTTCTTTTTTTAGGTTGGTTAAAAGCAGAGTTATAGGCTATACTTCATCCTGAACAGATTTTGTAGTACTGTAATGGGTGAAGTTAAACCACTTCTAACAGGAATTGCAGGGCAGATCCTGCATGCTGAGTTATACCAACATTGTTTCTGGCAACACAAGGCAGCTTGGAGCCTGCTGACGCTTGAAGGAAAAGCAGCACTTGCACTGATGGCCCCAACCCCTTGTCTATTCGTCCCTTACTTTTTAAAAGCTGAGATCAGAACTCGTTGGTGAGGCAGAGTAAGAACCGCATGCTAGTGATCCTGGCTACCTTGTATATATACCTTATATAGATATTATATACCTGGAGACACACTAGGAAGACATGACAAGAAGCTGCTTTTCCAGACTCAACTAGGAGCCTATTTGAAAGTCACTATCAAAATGACACACATAATATGAAATTATTACTATATTATGGACTAGTGGTAGCAATTCTAAAATGGAACTAAAACACATTAAACAAAATATCTAGTTTTGAGGTAAACTTTCCATGAAAACAAGAAAAACTATTTTCTATTTGTTCAATTTTTCATGACACATTCTTATCATTAAATCAAAGCTTTGTCACAAAATATCAGTTCAAGACATAGCAAGGAAAAAAACCCCTGAACCTCTGATGAATTCTTTCCCAAGATTTATTTGAGAAGCAAATATTACATAGTTCTAAATGCTTTTTTTCCCCCACTGCTCACACCTGGAAACATCTCTTCAGGAATAAGCATATGCATGAAAAAGCTTGAAGGTTGAGGATATCACAGCCAAATGACATCACTGACAGAAGGAAGGGGGAAAGGATGTGAATGGGGCCAAGGCCAAGTTTGTAAGGAGTGGGAAGCAAGTGAAGAAATTTAGGTCCCAGTTCAAAATGGACAAAGATCCATGGGAACCTGTTTATTTCAATGGCCTTGGTTTCAGGAAACAGACTGATATCAATCTGAACAATTTGCAAGGGTAATGAATTTAGCAAGGATTGGCTTGAGACAAGGTTGTTGCCAAGGAAGGAATGATGTTATAATGAAGAACCTGGCAACGGACAAGTGATTTTTCATAATGTGACTCAGACAACAGTTGCACGCACTCTGTTTTCCAACTGTTGAGCATGCAAACCACGTAGCAGCATTTGCTTTTCTTAAGACTCTCCAAGAGTCAGAGGGGTACAATCATCACATCCACAGTGCAGCACAGTCAAGATATTAAGAAAGTCTGTATTCCCTATACTGTCTGTTAGAGAGGCTAACGAAATTCCAGGTGCAGACATTTCCTCTGACATTGACAGATCCCAAACAGGGAAATTAGAATACTTTATCTGAAGTAATAAACATAAAAAGGCTTACAAGGCTTGATTCATGTGCTTTTCATACTCTCTAGCAGTCTCTCTTCAGACACACAGATAGGAAATGGAAATTATGGATGACCAGTAGCTTTGGATACAACAAAGCAGATACTCTTAACAGCAAGAAGAAGGAGAAATTATATTTATTTTTTAATAGTGCTGCTGGCAAAGTGTAAAACTAAGTGACTAAATAGCCTCTGCTTAATGCGAGGCTGTGCCATCAGTAGGACGGTTCCAGTCTTTTTTGCTGCTGCCTTCTTTCCACTCCCACAAAATATTTCCTGCTTCCTCATCAGTGAGGACTGGCACTGGGTCCCTGTGGGCTGATCTGGAACCATTTTAGGATGCAATTTACTTTGTTAATTATATTTCTCCAGCAATAATTTCAGTGTTCACTTTTAAATCCTTCATTGATTTTAATTAAGTCTGCATAAGCTTCCAAACTTTTCTTTCAGATAACAACAAGCTGCTTACTGCATAACAACCAAAAACCCCATACTCACTAAACCTACTGTCACTTGCTAAAATTGCCTTGGACATCTTGCCAGTGGCCCAACAAATTAGTAAGCTTGAAGTGAAATAAAATGGGAAGAAATAAGCTTCTCTTCCAAGATATTACAAGTTGCAAACTAGGACATTGTTTCAAGGCTTTAAATTTCTCTTTTTCTTACAATTTGTTTTCCTTGTTAATTAATTCTTTGGATGATGGGCCTTCAGGTTATTTATTTATTTTTAAAATTAGGCCTTTATAAGCACATCTATATCATGTTAGAGATACTAAAGGTAAAGTATTGCAATGCAGAGGTATTAGATTAAGTTACAAATATAGCATAAATGCTTAACCATTGTACTGACATTGCACTGGCTTAAACTCTTTGCTATATATCATCATACAAGCTGTTGAAATACCTTTTAGGGTATTAAACTGGACAGCATAAAACTGACACAACTGCTTATGAGTTCTTCCAAGTGTAATACTTCTAATATAATTTCCTGACAGAATTAAAGGCACTTTAGCAATACACATGGAAAAATCTTGCCCATATTTTTCTCTTCTTGTAACTAATACCATCCAACATAAATGTCTTGTGGAAAAAAACCCCACAGACTTTGACACTTCACTCTGTGACTGTTGCTCTGCTACAACTTGTAAATACACTCAGTTATTTCAGAACGGGAGCAGGGGTGGGTATCACTGCTGCCTTCCATGGTAGAACATGGTTTTAATAAAGCAACTACCTTGAATGGGAGAGTTGCTGTGACCTGAAATATAGGCAATTAGGGAAACATCCTCTGGCAACATGATGAGCTTTACAACCTACTTTGATGGCAGCAGGATCAGGATATAATTTCTATGATTTTAACAGTCATTTCTTAGGGAATCTAAATGATCAGTCAATGGAGGAAACTCTAGATTTCAGCAGAAACATGAGGAGCAATATGAATTTCATAAGTATTTAATAAAAGAACATAAATTTATGACATTTACAGATATGGATAATGACACGTGAAGGAGATTAAGCCCTCAGTTTCTCTGACTGTTACAAGTGATCAGCAATGGTACATGGTGCTATGGTACCAGACAGCAATAGTACTGCATAAAGTACAGGCTTTCACATCCAGAATTTTAATACTGCATGTACAACAGCCTGAACTAAAACAAGTTCCCTTGAAAGACAAAAGGAAAGAGCCTTCACTGAGATGCACATAGGTCCAACTGACTGGAAACCTTTAAAAGCTCTTTGCATTTAAATTGATATCATTAGGAAATCAACCCATTAAAGAAAAAAAAAAAGCAAAAAAAAAATTGCTTAAGAGGACAAGGAATAGAGCTTTTGCCTAAGTTAGACATTCACTTTTTGGAAAAGGAAAACTCTTAACTATATTTGGACAGAACCCAAACTGACAAGATCCCATCTCTGTTTAGAAATACTGCGACTTACAGGAGTCCTTAAGTGTAATAATTAATATTGACTCTGAGCTGAATTTTCAATACGTTTCCCAGCCTGTTTGGTCTCCAGATGTTCTATACTTTGAAAGACCCCATTTTTTAAAAAATGTTTGTAACCAACTGTCAGCATGCTTTTTTATTTTGACTCTATGAAACAGATATATACAAGTACTATTTTACAAATCTTAGAAGCTTTACCGAGTCAACACATTTCATTAGGCCCAGGACTTCCACAATAATAGTTTTATCAAATACTGCTTTATAGCAGCAAAAGGCCTATTTCCCACTCTTAATCAGGAATTTCCTCTTTTAATTAGAAACTAAATATATTATATATTGTTCTCATCACCTTCCAGTTACCCAGTTTTGGTTAGAGAATGATTTTTTGTTTTTCTCAGTAAATGACTTTTCAAATGTTTTTTGCAGACTTAAATTATTCAATCTTTTACATTGAGAATAGGAACTAGAATTGTGTTATAAGGTAGGAAAGACAAAATAAAACCACATAAAATTTTATGAGACTGGACATACATAGTAGCTTTTACAAGTCAATAGGTAAAAAGGCAGAAATGGAATGAAGTTTATTTTTTAACTTATAAGCAAGCAGCAAACCAAATAAACATTTTGTAGAAGATGCAGAAAATAAAGACTTGTCATGCATTAAAAATCTTTACTACTCTGCAAAAGCACAATATTATTGAAACTTTGCAATGCTACTATAAAGGTTGAACATAAGATACATGTCTACTATAAAATTCCATAATAAAAAGTGATGGATCTTAGACATAGTCTATATGTAACAACTTCCCGGTGCTCAGTGAAGAAGTTGCTGGCTATCCTGAAGGCTCTTTGCCTTAATGCTAAGCCATTTAATTTATTATTAAATGTCTGATCTGCAAAATTATTTAAGTGCTTATTTGGCATTGCACATGGGCAAATGTTTTGGCTAGTTATCTGTTATTCTATGAAACAGAACCTTACAAACACAAATGCGGTCATTTGAAGTCTTGTTACCACTTCAGTACAACTACTGCCCATAAACCGCACAGTCAAAGTCTGCAACCTATGCCTTCCTATACAAAGGTCAGAGTGATGTCAAGGCACGTGGAAATTTTTTTTCCTAAAGCTTATCATTCTCTTTGCCCTAAGTGTTTTGATTCAATTTGTAAAGATAAAGCATAAGGGTAGGAGCAGAAGGAGTTGTAAGAGTTCACTGATGGAAAGCAAGACAAAAAGGAGTTTCAGGGGAAAGCTGATAAAAGGGATATACCCTTAAAGAGACAGGAGAGAGTTCCAGAAGGGACATTGGACAGANGGGGGGGGGATGCAAGGAGGTAAATAGAAGACAATCCTGTGAGCTGATATTTGCCAGTCAACAGCTAGACCTCTATAGTCCTTACAGAGCGAGCTGCCCACGAGTGATGACAACTGCAATCCCTTGCAACAAACACAGAGTAGTCTCGGTCACTGATTTTGGGTAGAAACACTGTGCTTCTCTCTGCTTTATATCACCTTTGCCATTTGACAGATGTTGCCCACAGGGTAATTTTTGTTATCAAAGAGCTCTTCATTAAGTGATGAACACATCTCCTGCTGTGCTCCTGTGCTGCTCCAGAGCAGCAGGAGGAACCAAAAAAGCCTTCCTGAGATTTCTGGCAGGCTCCAACAAGATGCTCCACTCAGTACATTGATACTCCAGAGAGCCAGGCAAACTTCACCTATCCACTAGTTTTGAAAGTTTAAGAAAGTAAATTTATTAGAGAAGCAGGGAAAATGCATGTGAACATAACTGTCCAGCAAGGACTGGAAATCTCCAGATAATGCTTTCAGTAGCATAGGCTTACTCCAGGCTGCAAATTCACAACCATCTTCACCCTTAACAATGTCAGATCCTAACCCTGTGGATCCTTCTCTTTACATAGTACTTCTAGCTAGGTGGATGGATTTCCCTCCTGCTCACAGGTATTGCTCTGTGTGCCAACACAAAAAGATGGAGCTCAGACAGTGCAACATCGGGCTTTATTCCTTTCCCCACACCATACTCTCCTCTTTCACTGATCCTCTTTCCCTGAAAGTCCTGCAAAATGTGATGCAAATTGTATTAGAATTCTCTGCACTTTCATACTTATTTTTCATAATATCTCCTGACGTATTGAAAATAGTACAACTAAACATGAATACCATAATCCTGTTTATGCACTCAGCATCCAAAAGGAAATTCAAAATGTGTTCTCTCTGTATAAAACTTTTAAGCAGTTAACCAGCTTGCTAGCTAACTCAAGATTTTTTGTCTCTGTTACTTTCCCACAAGCTACAGGCACACTTATGAATAGTTTGATATTGGAATAAGTGTTATTCTTTCTTCTAAGGATAAAAGATGACTTTGAATCAGCTGTCCTGACTGGTCAGTGTTTAAAGACCTTGCTCAGGTACCTCACAAGCTGCTCATCAGCACAGGTTCTGATAACATCAGGTTTCAGTGGAAAGTTTATTTCAGCACCTTCAATGCCTGCGATTTTATCTTGGGTCACCAGTGGGTAAAACAGCTGCAGTTTTGATGAAAGGCTGTATGTATCTTACATACACAAAGGTGTCTCTCTAATAAGTACAAATATTTTTAAGCATATGATCTAACTTTAGGAAGTAACAATCATACAGAGGGTTCTTGATTTGCATTTTAGAAAATTACCAACTTTGATCACAGTGGGATTTAATATTGGGGTGCCTTTTTATTTCTTTCTTTGGTACTCCTTCCATTATTAACAATGGTACAAATGCTCAGGCAGCATCTCCATCATAAAAATTATTTCAAATAATTCCTCAATCGACTGCTCAGGAATGTTCCTTTACTGGAGGATGATTTATCAAATATTATCTCACCAGGTTTTGATACAGTCTTTACAAATTTAAGCGCTTGCTCCAGCTTCAGCAGGAATACATGTGACTGAATCCCCCTCCTCTGATAAATGGTAGAAACTCACTACAGCACTACTGGGAGTCATTGTCTCAAATGTCTCAGACTGGAATAGCCTATTGCTCTGCTGAAATGTGTCAGTGCTTTGGGTCCATTGCTTGCTGTGGAAGCATCTGACAGGCTGTCTAGTTTCCAGATCTCTGAGTAGAAAGCTACAATGATGTGGTAATACACGACTTGCTTTTTAAAGGCCCATTCCCTACTCTGCTTCAAACCCTATTCACATTTTTATTGGCTCCTACTGCTGTTCTCCCCATAGGCTCCCATCAGCCCTCTAATATCCTTGGTTATATTTGGCCAATATATGCTGTCTTTGGCATTCCAAGTTGTTTCAAACATCCAAAGTATTAGATTGCCTACAACATGCCATTTTAGCTATCTGTTGACTGATTTAGCAGTTGCAAGCTTCCCTTGTAATTCTTATATATCTACCTATACAAAACATTTCTGATTCATGTTTTTCTCTCTGTAACAACTTTGAGTCCTTTGAGTTTCATGTTTTTCCTGATTTGTATTTGTGCATTTGCTATTGCATGGGGTAGGTGGACATTTCTGGAGCCTCTTTCATGCTAGCTGGTAAAATGTCTCAATACTCAGCTTTATAAATCTAAAAATGTAAACATCTGTATGTGAGCTAATCACACCAGTCTTGTGGCAACGTATGTATACACTGATGTATAGAGAGAATTAGACATAGGATGCAATTCATCCAACCTACTTTAAATGTCTGCCTTCAGTGGTCATAGACTCCACTGACTATATCAATTACATCTCTACTGACTGTATATGAGTTTAGGCTGACAAACATGGATACAGATGTTGGCACAGCTAGATGAATTGTAAGCTCTGTATATAATGTATTTGTTTTAATCGTAAGTTTGCCTACGTGCTGTGCCCATTCCTGTAGCTCGTGGTACAGTTATTTCAGACTCCCTGCACTTTCATTGCACAGTGTCCCTTCCAGCACTACTGGTGATCAATCCATCATGAATCAGCTAAGCTTTCACAAAGCAATAACCATGTCACTCAGTCCCCTTTTGCTTTCTTCTGTTACTTTTTACTTCTTAAGTAAGTTAGAAGTTATGGTTATAAAGATGTAATTAAGATTTAAGTAAGTTATAAGTTATTCTTATAAAGATGTGTCTTTCAAATTGAATTTTTCATGGTATGTCCAGGTAGTTACTGCCATGTTTAGAGGTTGCTGGAGTAGATAGTGATCTTTGCCTACTAGAGGTCACCAGGTGGTTGCTCTTACCTTGTTCAATTTATAATCTATCCTCCTACAATTTTGTGGTTTTCTTAGTGTAACTTACCTACCATTAAGCATGCTGATTTTCGTATTTTTCCACATGAAAGACCACCACAACTATTTGCTTTGTACTCTTCTGTCATTTTTACGGTATTCTTTTTTCCAATTTCATATACCTGCAGAAATGCACTCATTTCCAACATAATAACCTGCATGATAGTATAGAGAAGTGTAACTCTGAAGTTTCATCTCTCCATTCACCCCTGTTTTTCTCTCGTGCCACTCATCTCTGCTGCTTGAAACCAGTACAACAGCTTCCCCACTGGGAGCTACTACTGAAATTGCTGATCTATTAAACGGCTATTACTTACCCTAATAGTAGTGGCCTCCAGCTTGATTTCTCCCTCCATCCATTTCTCCTCCAGTTTTTCTTCCCTCTAGCTTTTCCAGGATAATACCATCTCCTACAATCCAGTGCTCCCTGTCAATTGAAACCACATCCAGCTGTACTCCTCCTTTTCAGTGCATAAACTTCTTTCAGCTCATTCACCTGACAGGGCTCCTGGCTCCTTAATACACCACTGCAACTCCAATAGGGAATCCCTTCCTCTCACTCATCCTGTTCCCTAATCGTCAGCATCCTGGTACCATCCATCTGGTTGGGGTCTACACGTTCCTGTCCCAGAGCAAACTAAGCTTCAAACTTCCACTGCCCTTCACCTCTTTCTCTCCTAGATTCAGACCTTATTTTCATTCTGTGAACTTGGAAATCAGTAGTTACTTGCCTGAGTTAAGACTGAGTAAAAAAATTAACCAAAGACTTCAGGATTTATCTCACAGACTTAATTTCCGTTTAGTTTGCTGAAAGTAATTACTCCTACATTTTTGTTACTGATGTTCAAGGAGTAACAGTTTCTCTCAATTCTGAAAATTTCATTTCAGTAATTATATCATAACTAATTGGAATGAATTTGCTAGTGAAACATTCAAGAGTACAGTCATAATCAGCATGTTAATACTTGCATTGACTTCTGTTTTGCAAAGCAGTCACTGGCTTTGGGAATAAAATATAATGGATGGTTGAAAACAAACGACCTCAGTGTCAGAAAATTCTAGACATGAGAGAATTTTCTAGATCAGTCTAAAAACATTCACTAGAGGTTGGGAAAATTTAACAGAAACAGGCTTTGAAAACCCTTACATAAACTGCAACTGAACACAAGATGATATTTACTTGTTGGAAAACTGTAAAATTTTTCAGTGATGCATACATGAATTTCTTTTTAATGACAGTTCCTAAAAGACTGGATAAATCAAAGGTCATATTGACTGGCAGGACCATCTAATCTGTTTTGGAGTTTCCAGATGTTGCTCTGCCAGAAAAAAAGGGCTAAGGGGAAGTAAATAAACTGTCAAATAAGGAAGGTTATTGCCACCATATACTGGCAGGTGTCTCTAGTATGAATTAGCCCCAAATGAACCTTCGGATATAATCTTCAGATACATATTACATTATTTATAAAAATATGATTACATTGAAATAGAGAAAAATATATATGCTCAGTCTTCAAACAAAATACATGAATAGGTTTTGCTGCTATTTCTGAATATAAAACCTACCATATTGGGCTGAGCTATACAATACGATTCCCTTTGAGTCTTTTCTCTAACACCATCCAGGACCAGATGCTTTGGAAGAAAATTATTAATCCCAGGCAGAAAATATAAGATTTAATGAAAATCCGTAATAATCTGGGTTAGCCACCATTCTCCTCTGCAATGCTACAGGCATAGCAATACCATAGAGAAATGTTCTGTTGATGAGAGATGCCATGAAAGAAAAAAAAATCCTAAAAAGTTTACACTATCTGATACAAGGCTGCACTAGAACACATAGGCTGATAAACAAATAAACCACAGATAAAAAATAAGAGAGACTTACTAGCATGACCATGGAAGATTACTACAACCAAGTATGAAGCGTTGCTGCATGTTGAGTAGGATGTGGAACCACTGAGCTTCAAGGACTCCCACGAGAAGGGCTGCACAGAGAGGATTTTCCCACCTCCACAGCCACTGAGCTCTGTTTGGGGTATCAGTGACTGTCAACAAAACAGGCTTCATGAGCTTAGCTCCCTGACGTTGGCAACATCACTCACTAACTCACGAGTGGCTTATTACAGAAATATCTGCACTTGTGGCCTGTAAAGCACAAACTTTAGAAAGCCTCACAAAAAACAAAACTCTTTTTTTTTTCTTGTGTTATCTGCTATTATTAAGGCCTTAGGAGCTCTCCAGAAATTGCTTTAAAAATGTTCTCAACAGGAATCTGGAGAGATAGATGCCCATATTCCGAAGAACCAAAATTTACTAATTATGTTAATAACAATGCTATAATCTCCTAGTTACGAACTAAATAGCCTTATCAAATACAAACTAAGGACAATCTTGAATGAAGCTCTCAAACTAGTTATTTTCACTCCCCACTCCTCCTTTCCTTAGTCAAACACAATCAGCTCAGCAAAACCATTCAGAAGAGGAAATAAATATTAGTTAAACAGAAGAAAAAAAAAAAAGTTGAGTTTTATACCTCAGCAATTTCAAAGTCATCTTAAGTAACTTGGAAAGCCTACTATGTCACAATGCAGCGTCCATAAACCATTTGGGTAGACATTTTTATTGTGACAGGGATTTAATGTGCCATTGTCCTAAACTTTCCTTTTAATAAGGTTATTTAATTTATGATTTGGAGGTAAAAACAAAATATTTTTTTTTTTAGCATACTTAATCATATCCTGTTCTCCAGGAAGTGGACATCTGTCATGTGGGACTCCTGTACACATTAACTCCGTCATTATTTTGATCTCAGAATAACCTCTGGAGGTGTTCCAGACCTCTAATAATAGTAATGCCATTGTAAAATCTTGGTAACTAAGAAATAGTAGACCATACAGTATAAAAAGCACTTGGAGTCTGTCTTTATCCTTTGTTGCTAGGCTATAAGCCACACTGCACCACCAAGGACTTATGGTAACAAAATTTGTGAATATAGCCAAAGTAAAACATTTATCAGAGAGCTAGGACAGAAATAGATCTTTCTTTCCCACTAAATGGGTTTAGGAGTCTTAAAGTTGCAGAAAAGGTTGCATCCTGTCCTGGATTGACAAGATGACTTACAGTTACTGGGCTTTTTCAAGATAATACTTTTAAAGTTATTATTGACTAGATCTTACTTTTTTATGCTTAATTTTGAGGTTGAAAATAACAGAAGGGTCACATGAAAGACAGAAGTGTCTCTGTGCTAATGTCAGTAAAAGGACTGACATGAAAGTCCTATTTAGCTTGAAAATAATCCATAGATCTATTCACAGCAGTATTATAGTATTTAGTAGAAATGGAGCAATAAGAAGAGCAGAATTATCATTCCGTGTTCCATTAACTTTAATAGCAAGAGAAAAGAGTGCTGCAGAGCTGCAGCTATTCTCACATGCTTACATGCTTTAAAACAAAACAAGAAAAAACAAACAAAAAGAAAAAAAATTCCCCAAAACTAACAAAACACCAAAATTTCCCAAATGCTCTACACCAAAAGAAAAAATACTTCCCTCACAAATCACTACTACACAGCTCTTCTTGGGAGCTTCACCTTACTCCCAAGTCTTTTGGGGCCGATGGGGGAGCTTGATGACAGCATCATATTAATGACAGGAGTGGTAAAAATTCGTGACTTCCATTAGAAGCAAAGACCCAGGAGAGTGACCACACAAGAAGAATTACTTGGAGAAAGAGTGAATTTTGTGTAGTTTTAAGGAACCAAGTTCAGCAGTAAAATAAGGGGGCATTTACAGAATGAACACTGTCCCCACTACTGCTGTTTTAGCTGTGCAGGACCCATCCCACCCCATTCTTTCATGCTACACAGATCATGCACTTGATTTTGGCACCCCATCAAATGCAGCTCCTCTAACAAGAGAATGCAGAACTAGGCATCGATGATCAAGCACCAAAGTGAAACTAAAAGCAAAGGAGAATGGAAATCAGACGAGTCTCAAAATCCCAATCAGTAGTTCATGGCTCATCTGATCCAAATCAGCATCAAAATGTCATTATTGATCAAGAAAAGAAAACCTTGATACTGAAGGCATCCCATAATTCTGCATTCTTTTTATCATTCTAACTGCAAATCAGCCATTTAAAAATGAGCCTTTATTCACCTCTGTCCATCTCTTTGGAAGTGCTTTGGAAGTGGTGTGGTTTAACCTGGCAGGCAGCTAAAATATCCACACAGCCGTTCACTCACTCCTCCCAGCCACAGTGGGATGGGGGAAAGAATCAGGGAAAAAAAGGGGTAAAACTTGTGGGATGAGATAAAGACAGTTTAATATGGCAGAAAAGGAAGATAATAGTAGTAATAATAATAATGATGATGATGACGATAATAATAATAATACCAGCAGCAGCAGCATATACAAAACAAGTGACTCACAGCAGAATTGCTCACCACCTGCAGACTACCGATACCCAGCTAGTTCCTGAGCTGTGGTGTAAACCTCCAGCCAGCTTCCCTCAAGTTATATACTGAGCATGACATTGTATGGTATGGAATATCCCTTTGGCCAGTTTAGGTCAGCTGTCCTGGCTGTGTCCCCTCCCAGCTTCTTGTGCACCACCAGCATCCTTGCTGGTGGGGCAGTATGAGAAGCTGAAAAGTCCTTGACCCAGTGTAAACATTGCCTAGCAATGAACAATATATCTATATATTATCAACATTATTCTCACCCTAAATCCAAAACACAGCACTATACCAACTACTAGGAAGAAAATTAATTCTATCCCAGCTGAAACCAGGACCAGAAGCAAAATGCAGATCCTGACACAGAGCATGACAGAAACCTGTTTCAGCTCCCGCTCTTGTTGAGGCTCTGGCTCCAATTCTTCCCTAACCTTTTAGTCGTATCCTCCCCATTCAGAGCTCCAGTGGGACATGGCTAGTTGGCCACCCACAGCATGAGAAGGAGAAACCTTGTTCAGGGACAGGGTAGGATTGGTTCTGGTAGTGGTGGTCCCTATTTCTGCTGGCTTGTCTTGTCACACCTGTAGGCAGAGCATCACCAGCCAGAGGCCATGAACTTGCTGGACACATTCAAGGACCAGAGGATGCCATGGGTATGCTCTCTGTGATGCTGTCCTCTGCCTCCCTATTTTCATTTTTTGACCCTTCCTCCTCCTCCTTTTTCTCATTTGTTGTCTTCCACATAATTTCATTCTCCTCTGGTCTCCTCTTGTGTCTCTATACTCTTTCAAGGAGGTGGAGCGGGAGGGGAGCAGAAGGGGTCAATGGCTGTTCCTAATGCAGGACATCAGTGCAAGCAGCAGCCACCAGCAGTGGGAGGGATAGCCCCAACTATGAGCCATCAGTGGTGCCCAGAGTTACAAGACCAGGAGCTTGAGCTGCTGTAGACACTGTACCACACCAAGGCAACACACCACAGTGGGTTTGCCTTACAGATGACAAGTTATGTACTTCTAGCAGCATTTCTCATCTTTGGACAGTAAATTCTCTGCCCTCATGCAGCCAAACCCCAAGTTTCCCTCCTTGCTTTGGCTCCAGCACCATGTCCACAAGTGCAACTGCTCCAGACACACAGACACACAAAAGATTACTAGGGGAAATACCTAAATAGAAAATGATTAATGCTCTAAAGTCTTACACTAAGAGGGTTTTATAACATTTCAACTTGAGTACCTGGAGGTTTTTCATCATATCAATATTTTGTAATTTTCTTTTTTGTTGAAAGCAAAATTACCTAAATAAATGCTGCAGTTTATCTCTTGACATATATAGGAGAAAAAAAGGTAATTTAAATATCTGCAAGAAACTTTTCTCATATTACTCAAAAGTAAATGGTTAGAAAGCCACTTACCCCCAGTTGCCACAGTAATTTCACGTAGAAAATGGCCATAAAATGGAAAATCGAAGGATAAATTCACTCTCTGAAAGGAACAGCAGAAAATAAAATCGATATTGTGCAGAAAGGTATGAGAAAACAAAATGAACAATCCTCCACTTCAAACATCTGTTTCATTACTTTTTATTTTTCACTGAAGCCTTGCTATTCTTAATTTGGAATTGCCAATAGCTAACTGGAAACAACTCTATGTAGCACTTAAACACCTGAAAGCAATGGATTTTTGTAACTGAAGACTTTAGAAAATAAAATACATGAACAGACATTATAACTCTCTCATGACAATGAAACTAATACTAATTCCTACAATTTTTTCTAAAAGAAAAATGTTGCTTTAGCATCTTTCTTAAGGGGAGCCATCAATATTTAAGGCCTTAGCAATACATAAGTTTCACATGATGTCCACTGCCTCAGCTGCAGGTGGTTTGCTCCTCTGCCAAATGCTCCTTCAGATTTGAGTGCTCTCCCTGACATCTTGCGGCTACCTGGGTGGTTATCTGATGAAGGCTGGTGACTGGAAGGCAAGTCCTCCATCAAACCCACATGACACCAGTCCCCAAACCTCTTTATACTGCTAACTAGGAGCTCAAATGATTTGGAAAGAAATATGCAACAGAAGTACTAACAAACTCTATTAAGGTACTTATTGCAAAAGCAAAAGGGAAGAAAATGTTTTTTTTCCCTGTCAGCCTACAGATGCCTATCCTTTATCAACTGAATTCACAGCAGAGAATGGTAATTTGCAGAACAGACCAAATTGGACTGAGTAGGTTCTAATGACCTTTTCTGTATGTACATAAATATGGATATACAACTGAACATTTCTAATCAAAATGGCATATGCAAAAGACAGCTCATGTATTAACTTAAACAAATGGGGTTTTCCCATGTTCTAAAATTTTCACTGCTGAGGTGTATGCTAAATTTATATGTGCTCCATTTAAATTATGTCCTTGCTCTACATAATTTCCAAGACTATTAAAAATATAAATTTTCTGACCAAACTTTCCCCCTTTCCTTTTTTACACTGCTAGAATTAACTTTCTGAATAACAAAATAACCATTAAACTGCTTCAAAAGATAACTCTGCTCCCTTAACAGTCTTCTGAATTGCTATAATATAGATATTAGTATAAAGATGTTTGCAATAAAGACTTGATCCTGTGCCCACTCAGGCTAGATACAGATGTCCCATTGACTTCAGTCAAAAAGTGAAGCCTTAAATTCTGCCAATGTAAAAATGTTTAATACAGACAATTGTTTAATGTAATACTGTAATAAAGAATCAACGAGATTCAAGGAATGTTTTAAAGTGTAATATTGTAACAGCCACTAGAAATAGATGTGTTTTTACTTTTCCTGCTAGGAAGCACACCTCATTTTTCAGAAAGAATATTTGAATTTTCAACCCACTGGAATAAAAATGTAAATATTTTCTCCATGCATAAATGATAGAATGGACTGACAGGAAAGGGAATTGAGTTTCCAAGTATGAGGTGATCCTGTATCTAGTTCAATATTTCAGTAATCAACTATTAGATATCTAATCTAAACACACTGAGCATCCAAGCCACACCTAAAATTTTATTATACAGTTAAGATGGTGACAATATATTGAAATATTACATGGTGATTACATGATTACATTAAATTAGTGATGTAAATCCTGTAGTGCTAGATGCTTTAATTGTTCCATTAATATTTGTCTGTTACTTTCCCCAAGCAATAATTATGCTGTTTATAGAGCCAAACCATCTCGTGGATCCTATCTTTATTACTTTTTCCTGTAGAAGCAAAATCAACTGGCAGCTTCTGGGAACTCTTAGGATTACACACTTTCAAATTAAGGAAAACACACAATTCAGTGTAAAATTTTAGCATTAATTAGATGTTATTAGAAAAAAATCATTAAATACTTAAAATGTAGTAATTTAACTCCTTGTTCTCCTGTCAAACTGGAGAATAATCTTTAGAAATTATCAGTATGTAAATCACCAAGTCACAGAAAGATGTGCAAAATGCCCCTTTAAAAAGGGTGATGGCAAAGTTTATCTCTATGGAAGAGAAGTGAAGAGATTGCTGCTCAGTTATGTATGATCTGCTCAGAATACATGACTCTACACTTGTTATACAGTTATAGAGAACACATCTTTTTTTTTAAATAACTTCGTTGTGTAATACACATGGGTGTTGTTTGCTCGGACACATACAAGAAATCAATTACAGGCCCATAAGTAAAATATAAAGCCTTACAGGATGACTCACTGGTACTTTTTCATCCTTCAGAAGGGACATAAAACAAATCTCTGAAAAAGAAGTCTTTAAAACAGCATGTAGACATGGCTGCAGCCACTTTAGTTCGCAGTCCAAGATATTTGGATAAATATGAATAGAGGTGGATGTCAGTGTGCTAAAGTGGGACCACAGCCTTCTCTACTAGAGCTTGCAGGAAGGTGGAGTGGGCATTTGACATTCAGCAGAAAAATCTTATACCGCTTGCTTCGGGGAAAGAGAGTTGAAGCCTCCATGCTGCCAATCTCCCCTCTGCCATGCTGAATGGTCCTCCACACCAGTCCCACAAACAGACCAAATGCATTATTTCATGTTAAACCTCTGGTTCGATACCTTCAACAAAATGCTTCCCTTGGAACTGACATTTTTAGGTGTATAATCTCAGGGATCCAACTGGAAACAAAAGTGCTTAGAGAACAAATGCATGGGAGGGTGTCACCTGCACTAATCATTAAACAACGGGTTAAAATTTCTCAAAGGTATTTCACTAATGTTTAGGTCCCAAACCTCATCAATTACTTTTATTAGGGAAAGATGTTTTACTTTATATAGGTAATTTTAATTCCTTTTTTTTTTTTTTTTT
>VXBL01008422.1:18115-30740 GCA_013400195.1 Aramus guarauna | reverse complement strand
TTTTTTTTTTTTTTGCATGTTTCCATTCTCTCCCTCATCACAGAGCACCAGGATCCCAGATGAAGAGGGCAAGGCAGACAATACAGATTCTCGATTTTAGGTACCCTTGAGGTGGTTTTTTGTTGTGTTTTTTTTTTTTTTTTTCTCATTAGAAACAAATTTTCTTAAGATAATAGCTGATACAGTGTTTTATTAAATCTACCCCAAAGACGTATAACTGCCTAAACCCTCTGAATTTGCATTATCCCAGGCTTCTTACAGTCTTTTTGGCTATGAGGAATATATTTTATGTATTAGACTCTGTTAGTCACATGTAGTGGATTTATCACCCCACTCTGCTTGTTGTATTCTGAGCTAAATGCCACAGTATTTCTTCTTGCTGCCTCTTACATTCCTCTAAGCCAGTCACCTGGCTGGTGCCAGGGAGATAACAGATAAACTGACAGAAAAGATGAATTCAACTTGGCTTTTCTCTCAGCTTTAAAACTGTTAAACACACCCACATCTTTAAAAACTGTACAACTTTTAAATAAGGCATTAACTAGATTTTGTGTTTAAACTGGCAAAACCCAAGGACTTTTTCTTCGAGCTAAGTTGGTGAATGGGTGAAACAAGAATCTCATGAATCACAATTCTGAGTTGTAATTTTCTATATTTAATTTGTTCTAATATCAGCTCTTATGTATGCAGTTTCCAGCCACAGGGGAGATCTGAGAATACCATCTGTAAATCACACAGCATTCAATTTCACTTCTAAGCATGTAAGCCCATTATTTTAATACCCATTTTACCAGGCAGCATGATTACAATAAGTTAAATAAGATTGTCATATAGTAACGGAAGTGATAAATGTGATCACAATTTCAGAGTCTCAACAAATAGATATCACAGAGTGTAAATAACATTCTCATGAGTTTTATCAATTCATCCAAAAGAAAAAATAAGTGTGACACCTCGTACAAAATGGAAGTGCAAACACAGATACAATCCATGGGAGACTTACACTTTGGCAACTTAATCCCAAACCCAGTTCTGTTGTTTAGTGAAGTCAATGGTAAAATTCCATCCAAATTCAGCAACACTACTAGGTTTTTGTTTGATAGTTTGTGATCCTTAGAAACAGAGGTGGGTTTAAAATATATCTGTAAAAGCATCTCAGAAAGACTGTTCTAGCAGGTGCCAAAAGGCAACTTGGAATCGTTTGATAGCAACACTGCAGACTTTCATAACAACTAAAATTCAGAGATGAAGCTCTGTGAACGGCAGTCACAATACTTAGTAACACTACTGTGTTGCTCACTGGTGAAAAATATCCACATCTGTCAAAGAAAAAAAAGTTATAACAACTTACTGCTGCTTGCCGATGAGTATTGGAAAGGATCCCATGAATCTTTACTTTGTCCTTCTCCATTTGGTCTATATTGACCCACAAATCCCGGCTGGTAGAATCATACGGGCCATACGTCCTTGAAGTATAATAATTATGATCTGTATCCTCCTGAAAGGGCAAAAAAATCAACAGCAAATACAGATTAGAATGGAAGACGAACCTTAGTTTTACATAATCACACCCTTGAAATACTGAGTCCTGTTGCTCCTGGAAGCAGCAGCAAAGACTACATTGCAAGTCAACAATGAAGAAAAAAGTACAAATTGAAAATGTGTTGCAGAAGACAGCTCTGCTCCTAACCACAAGCAGTTGGGAAGGCAAACAGTTACCTCATGCAATCATCTTATATTATAATTATAATGTTCACTATCCCCAAATCCCAATCATACAGTTCCTGCAACCACATCAGTGAATTCTATGGCAAAAAGCTTGATGGCTTTCAAGGCAAAATGTAACATCAGCCTTGTTCTAACAAAGTGATGAGCAGTACTAACAGCTAACACCCTTAAAAAAAATTGTATTTTTAACATTTCTAAACATAATTTGCTAAAATACCCTTTATAAGAACATTCCAAAAATTCCCAACAACTATAGGCTTACAATGCTATTTCATTTTAAATCTCCAAAAGATTGTTTTCATGCACACTTGCCAGTCAGAGATAAAAACATATATTTGTGGAAGAAAACTTCCTACTTTTTGTGGTCTTTAAAATGACAGTAGTTACTGTCATGCTCGCATCACAGCAAATTCAGAGGTAAAATACATGAGCCCTACATCTGCCATGGGAGATTGTGCTAGTGCTCCATCAAATCCTGCAGCTTGTGGAAATCCAATTCCACAATCAAGTGCATGGTTCAGAACATAGTCAAAATCTTGGCAATGTCTGCTTCTTTCAATGACAAAGCTGAGACTCCAACATTCAAAAAACTCTGTGTGTTACTCAACCTCATTGCAATCAGTTTACACTTGAAATCGTATACATTTAGCACAGTAAAAACAAGTAAAAATTTGAACACCACAACCCCCCCACCCCCCTACCCCCCGAAATCTTATTAGGCAAAACTTAGTAAATATTAAAAAATCTGAGTATAGGAAATTCCAAAATTTCTGTCAAGGGCAGTAGCTATGATGCTCTGTACCATCCTAAAAAATATCTAAGACAGTGAAAGGAAAAAAAAAGTGCGTGATCTGAGGCGAGAGATGAAACACATCCCAGATTCCCAGTCTTAACTGTTCCCAAGCTGTTGTAACCACCAAATATTTAAATCAACAGCATCGCCAGCTTTCTGCTGAATAGCTACAAGTAATACTGCAAAAGTAGTACATGCTGGTATTTCTCAGTTCCTTCCTCCCTTCCTTTTCCTCTGTGCCAAAGCAAAATGATAGTGTTTCAAAAGTAGAATAAACTTAGAAAATAAACAATGGCATAGACAATGAAAGAGGCAGACTTAGACTTTGGAATTACCCCTGGTGATGGAGAAGAGCATCTCCTATACCCCGTCAGCAGTGTGGGACTACCCTCATATCACGTCATGCTGCCATGCAGACGTGGCACCCCCTCCCCAGAACATACACAACCCATTCCTACCGGTGTGGTCCTGCGCTGAAGATACACTTTGCAAGGGCTTATATCCTAGATGAAACCGCTAATGTTCTAGGTTAGATATATTGACCATAAATCCTGTTTCAGCTGCATTTCATCCTACATTAACACTATTACTGATGCATTTTACTTAAGCTGTTGCACATATAATCAGGTTATTTTCTCCTTGACGTTTTCTGTATCTTCTGCTGTACTTCATATGCCAGGATATACTCGCCCAGTAAATCTCAGTGATGCTTTTGAAGCAACTTCTAACAACTTCAGCAGCTCTAGGGTAGTCACACAAGTAAACATAATTAAAATTATACTGTCAGGAAGATGAGAAAAGCCAGCCATCTCACCAAATTCTTTCTTCTTTAATGGTTAACAGAAACAGTTATTACAAATATATAAAAAGAGGTACAGTAAATTAAAAGGTTTTGACAACAAAGATATATGTTCCCCCATATAATTTATCATTCTGACAGAATTTCCACAGAAATTAAAAGTTGCATTTCAGGCATCAATGAGTCTCAAGGAAAGAGCTCCAAGAGACGAAGAAATAATAACCAAAATAGCTTGTTTCAGATAAACATGTAATATTTCAACTATAGTTAAAACTATGCAGAGTTTTTGCATTTTGAGTTCTTCATAACTAATGAAGCTACTCCAGTTAATTAGCAGTAGCTCAGCCCGTATCTCCACAACTAAGGCGGCTCTAACACTGAGCCAAGATGGTTGCTCTGTAAGAATGCTTTAAAGGGAATCAAGGATATGAGGTTAGACTTTATAGATGCCTAATTTTATGACTGTAAAAGGAAAGTCTGGAACTTGATTTTTAATAAAACACATTAACAAAGTGCCTAAATATTGCTAACATCTCAGACTAGGCATATTTTTAAATTAACTGAAAGTACTGCTGGTATTTGCCTAAAAAAATTAGTGCTGAGGAAATTCATCACCAAATACTAAGTTCAGAAAGTCATCTTTAACTTTGAATGTAGTAGGAGCATTTATAGATGAATAGTTTATGAAATTTATCAGACAATTATGCTTTCTAAAAGCTGCATTTGTAGAATAAAATGGAAACACTGAAAGGAGGAAACAGGCAATTACTTATTTAAAAATAGAGTACTTTTCAGCGAGAAAGCAAAGATAATAATAAAATACTTCTTGGGAAATTCAGAAGGAGGAAATGAGCCAGCAATTAAAAGTATTTCCCTAATGAAGAAAAGCAGTTCTGGCAATTCATTCTGAAAAAAAAAAATAAATAAAAAAAAAATAAAAGGAACACCCTTTCTATTAAAATAAGCTCATAACAAGATGGCCCTGCACGAATACGACAAAACCAACCTCCTCAAAACTATTTGCACTCTTACCCAATCTCACTTAATGCTTGTTACTCTCTTACTGTATCTTTGCCTATCCTGCCAGTAAAATACAGCTAAAATTGACTTTTGAATTGTTTCAGATTTTTGTTAGTACCCACCAGCTAAAAATAGCACAAGGGGGAGAAGGGAAATCACAGCTCATGGAGGACTTGAGCTAGCTCTGCATTACAGCTGATGGAAAGCCTCTTCCAGCCAGCACGTATCTGGGCACTGAGAAGGGGCGAGAGAGATGCACGGTCACATTCTGTCTTTACCAGGGCAGAGGAAGCATGTGCGTATATTGTTGCAATTGAATTTCCTCATTTATTTACCTTTTCTTTAGGCAGGTACTGAATGAGGCAGGGGCAGGTGGCAAGGATACATGGAGAATATCCCCAATTTAACAGCCATTAGCAGAGGAGATGAGGTAGTATGAGAAAAGATCATCTATCCTTAGATGGGATCCTAATGGGAAGATTAAGGCCAGAGAAAATTGGGAAAGACACACTTTGCATGCTGCTGCCATATAACCACATCTTAGCAGAGAACTGTAATTATAATAGAACAATGTTATGATGCGATTTTTCAGTTTTATAGATCTGATAACCAAAGAACCCCGAGAAATGCTTAATTTCAACTGGCCTCTCAAAATGTGAAAGCTCTAATTTCAGTAGGTAAGTTACACACGAACTACCACATGAAAGTCTTGCAGAGGATATAGTGGCTGCTGCTTAGGAAGCTCGATTATTACGAGTGGTTCTCTGATGCTCAGAAGTACCGATTTCATTTCATAAGCACTTTGTATCAAGGATAAACTCTCTGCTCTTCAATTTCTTAACAAAAGCATTTGTTCTGTATGAATCTCTACTGAGGAAACATACAATTTACAGAACTGCCTTGCTGCTTTCACAATAACAAAGCTACAATCTGTTCTTCTGTGGGTTCTTGGTCTTTTTCTTTCTTCTTTTTTTTTTTTTTAAATATCTGATGTGGGAAGAACTTAGAAAAATATATATGTATATTTGGGCATAGCATACATATTCCACATCAACAGTCAGCAGAACCTGAAGAGAGCCTGCAAACATCACTGTTGATTATACAAGCCTTAGCAAAATCCATTTTGAACAGCTAATATCATGTCTAATGAATGAGGGGAAGCCAATCTAACAAAAGAGAAAAATCCTTTGTCTGTGTGCACCGGGATTAAGAAATTCATCTCACACTATATTCTCCAAGAAGAGCCTACACGAGTGCTCTGCAGAGTCCTAAAAGCCTGTCGTGTGCTTGCAGGAGTCTTCAAACCCAGGTTTTCACTAGGGCCAGTATGGAAGTCACTTTGCCCAGAATCTCACAAATTTACATCTGGAGGTTGTTATTCTGAACACTAAATTATGTCATCAGTTGGGATGAAACAAAAGCATTTAGCTCACAGCTCTCACCCCGACGTACATGCAAGGCTTTATGCAGCTCTACATCATCTTAAACTCCCAGGTTTTTAAACTGCACTTTTCTGAGCGCCTGACAGCACCTATAATGGAGAGTCACACATGCTGACAGACAGTCTGGCAGAGAAGGATGCCATAAACCTGTTATTAATCCAAAAAGCCGTTTAGTCTTTCCAGCTTTGTGAAAAGTCAACGTGGAGCCATTGCCTTTTTCATGATATTCAGCCACTTCTGAAAGGAAGCTTCCCTCTTGGGGACGGCTATAAAACTGTCAGCCTGTTCAGGGGTCATTACAGCAGTCTTATAAAGCCCCTTGGACTGTCTTGTCATAAGAGACAAGCTTCGAAAGAGCAAAAGTCTCTGCAATGTCTTACTTAAGAGAGGGAAAAAGCCAAATCACCAAGTCACTCAAAAACCAATTACAGTAGGGAAATATTTATTAGGCAGTTTTGTTCCTGATTTGCTGGAGCAGGAGTCTGAGAAATGACATTCTTAAAATAAGCCTTTATTAACCGCTCTGTAGCATCCTCTCCACTAAAAGAAAATAATAGGAACCATTGCAATAAAATCACCATGAAAACACCTACCAGCAATTTGATTGTGGTGTAATTATGAAACATGTTACAGAGTTTATTTTCTAATTTTTAGATACATATAAATGACTAAAGTGTTCACAAAACTGAAACTCTAAAAATGACTGTTTGTATACATAAAAAACTAACTGCCAGGTCTAGACTACAGAACACCAGTAGTTATGACCCCATGTCTGTTACCAGCCCCATTCTTGGGGGCTCATGACTCCAGATAATGCCATAAATAATTACGTTTTTGTCAAGTTAGCTTTTAAAGATTTAGTATTTTAGGCTTTTAAAAATTAACTTCTTGTGTGCAATATAACCAAGAACATATTTCTGAGTGTATATGTTTTTATGTACTTGCAGCCATACTTGTGTGCATTTTTTTCCTCCCCCTAAGATACATAAGTTCAGTTTATTGTTTTTCCTTTTCTCCCCCCCCCTTAATCCAGGTATTAGAGGAACTTTAAACTCTCTGTAGCATATTTCTTCCTCTGGTGCATATTCAGAAGCTGGGATGGGTAATTTGTCCTTGTTTCCCATTCTCTGTTGGAAGAAACAAGGAGAAAACAGAACAACCAAGACCCAGCAACCCTGAGGCCTCCCATGAGGAGGGCAAGTGGCAAATCTAAATTGGGATGAAAAGTGGTACAGATCTGGAGGATTAAATTAATATTAGCAGGTATAGTTTCTAGTTGATCAGGGCTTTATGTAGGACATCGCAGGAAGCTGCCTCCACCCTCACTGCTGTGTGCTGCAATTCCCGAGCAGTTAATTCCGTGTCTCGGGGATCTGACAGGTCTCACAGCTGCAATCATGAGGCAATCAGTTGTAAGAACACGTACGACCGATATTATGTTGATACAGGCAGGAGCACAACTTTATTAATGCGGTAGCTTTTTACCTGCAGGGATGAAGGCTAATTTGAAGCTTTTAAAGGGGTCCTATGTTCACCTCATTCAGCACCGGCCTTTGCCAAACCCGAGCTGTTCAGCATATAGCCAGACAGCAGCACGCGCATCCCAGAGCCTGGGCGTGAAAGACAAATGGCATCACCATGGCTTCTCTGGAAAACAATTGGTTTAAACAGATTGCAACCCAAACAGGTAGTCTGTTTAACCAGAACACTTTCTAGTTGAGCTCTGACGTACAACACACTTGAATCTTTAGTTACTAAAAGATAGGACAGGCTGAAATCCACAACCAATATGCAAAATTTCAGAGTTGCCATTCATGTCTTAGAGAGAAAGATAATGATGATTAAAGTGGTTAAGCTGTAGCACCGATTTCTACTGCTATTTGGAAAGCATGCCTTTTGCTTTGGAAAAAGTATGCATTTTGCTTTGTTCATACGTACTTTTCTACATACATCTGTAACAGCAGTTCAGTCGGGATATTCTATACAATAATATGGAAAAGAACACTATGTACAATTTTAACAAACTGTTCTCACCAGCTACATTTCTTGTCACAGAAATGCTTATTTATCTGATCTTGCAGTCATGTGCAGGAAAAAATAAAATTAAATCCCTTGAGAGCTCTCAAATATAAGTGCCACAACTCTAAGACATTATATTTAATGGAGATGCTTGATGAGGTACATGTTGGCTAGACAGACGCTTCCAAGTCACTCCCTTTGCATAACAGCAAGCTCAAAACAAGCTTTCTGCAGGATCTGTCTGCAGTCTCGCTCTTTACAGGGAGGATGCTTTGAGCACTTGTCAGAAACCGTAGAGGAGGGGTATGCGTCTGAGTAATTGCAAAGTGCTGCTGTGTTCAAATTAACCCACTGTCCTGGTTTCAGCTGAGAGGGTTAATTTTCTTCACAGTNTTCTCTCCCCCATCCCGATGTGGGGGAGTGAGCGAGCGGCTGCGTGGTGCTCAGCTGCCGGCTGGGGTAAAACCACGACACCCACCGTCCAGTTGATCCAATATTCTCAAATATTTCAAAATTATACTGACACATGATTTTCTTTTTGATAGATGCTATTTTTTCTTCTGTATAATTTCCAACTCTATGTTGCATTTTAAGAATAGAGTTATGCGATATGGAAAAGTTTCATAAGCTTGTATTTCCATTTTTGGGTTTCAGCCAAATACAGGATACAAGAGAAAACACAAGGCACTACAGAATTACTTTTTAATTGAAGGGTGTCTTTTCACAATTTCAAGCAAAAAAAAATTATGGCAAACCTGTGTATTGCCTCCTAACCACTGAAAAACAGAAAAAGATGAAGACATGAGATTTTACTTGGGTTCCAAATCAATTTTTTTTTATTTTTTTTTGTGGTGATGGAGGGAGTGAGGAGGAATCTTAACATTTTGACCCTGACCAGAATCAGGCCATTTTTATTTTGCTTTATACCCCAGAGAAATCATGAAATTTTATCCCCCATGGTATTTTACTGCTCCACCTGTATGAGACCAGACAGAGAGGATTTCTATCTGCAGTTCTCCCCCTTCCTACTTCTTTTGTTGCTAAGGCTACAGAAAGAATACTCTAAGAGTGCGATGTTTTCATTTATTTAAAAATTTTAATAGGAACTCTTGAAAAGTCATGCAGCTTGATACAAATGCATGAAGCAAACTTGCAGTAACCCTGTCACATCTCTCTACTTCTGTTAAATGTTGTGCTGGTAAAAAATCTGGTGAATATGTGAAAGTTTGAAATTCCTTTTTTTTTTTTTTTTCTTTCCCCCTCCCTGCTATTCACACTGCTATTTGTTGCAGGCTCCAAAATCTCCATTGCCAATTTTGTGTTCTAGAAATAAACATACTCTTTCTAACTGATGGTCTGTGAAAAGCTAGACATGCTGCACATGAATGCATACCAGTGTTACAAAAGAAAGAAAACAACAAAAAAGAAATCTGTTATTTTCATTACTTATGAATTTCTGTTCTGCATATGAAATACTACAACTATTAAAAGTGTTTCAATGGCAGCTGATAGCATTTTGCTGATAGCATTTAGCTGACAGTTTTGGTAGCACAAACGCACGTTTACAAATGGAACTTTCTTAACTCTGATCCCCCTCATGATATGAATTTTGAGCTTTGGCTCCATTCATTACTCTCATTGAAAAGCCTGTATAACTCATGCAATTACAATGAAGATGGGCCATTGACTTCCTGATAAATGCTGAAAGCTCTCAAGTTATAATTACTAAGTTTATACACAGTCAAAGGAAGTGTCTGACCAAATCTGAAATGATGTACACATCTGCTTACCTGCCAAGTTGTTACTGTTTTGGGATAACAGATAATTGACTCTTCATATTACAAAAACATGAAAGATTTTCGGAGTGGCACAGAGTAATCCATCAATGTCAGCAGGATTCCTACAGCTTTGAAAATCTATCCCTAAGGATTGGTGTTAACCAAACTGGAATTATTTGGCTTAGTGCAACAACTTTTTACTTACCTACCCAAATTCCCCTGCACTGACAATTCAGTAATGTATTCATCCTCACTCCCTGCTCCAAACCAGCTATGCATGATTTGCTGTGTGCTGTTAAACTAGCTAGGGCTGTTTGTTTTGCATGGGTTGAAATGAACATCACCTTCTGCTTTTTGCATGACAGAATAGATACAAGTCTCCCTCATGAGGGCACTCCAGATGAACATGGTGAAGGGGATCATAAAGGAAATGGCTGGAGAGACCTTCCCAGTCTTCATGGCCACACTAATATTTGGCTTTCACTATCTGAATCTATTATTTTCAGCAAACTTCTGCAAGCAAGGGCTGAGGCATGTATGACTGAATCAATTAATTCAGAAAGAAAGTACAAGGTCTGTCGCTGATACCGCTCATAGCTCTTTTCAGTCATGAGCTCAGCGATTCTGGAGTAATGTGCTTTAGGAACTTGGAGATGGAGAGGGATATGGAAATGTAAAATATTATCATCAAGAAAATTCAAAGCAGATTCCATTAAATTCTGAATCCCCTGTCTCCTTCCTTGCTATAAAAATTCATTACCATCAGCATGTTAAATTAAATGCCTTGTATGCCAACATAGCTAAGCATGTGGAAATGAACTCAGGATTACCATGGAGAACTGTAAATTCCCTTACTTAGGAGCAGGGAAACTTGTTTTTAACTTCTTTCCTTCCCTGTCCCCCCTCCAAGTTTAAAGGAAATAGAGAAAGAATTTCNGGTGTGTGTGTGTGGGGTGTGTGTTCAGCTATACCCGAGTTATAAGTAGAACCATCACCTCTTGAGTTTAGATTGAGAATAATGGGAACGTTGACAGGCTCATTGCTATAACACTTCTTGCAGAGTTGGCAATGACTTCAGTCCAGCTGAAGACTGTAGCAAGACCCAGTGCAAGTGTCAAGATGACCTTAACTTAAGTAAGCAATTAGTAAATTCAATGTAAAAAGATATATGAGGCTTTTGTCTAGTTTACCATTTTACGACTGAAAGCCTGAAAGAAAACAAGACAGTGATATATTGGTCTGCTGGCCAGCTAGAAAGTGTGACATCACTGTTGCAAAACTCAGCTGGACAAGCAGAAAAAAAGTGAGTAAATTAATGATTGTCCCAGATTCTAAGTCTAGTTGCAGGTGACATACTGTTTGGTGTGATTTAGTAAGAATAGAGGACTAGGATGTTTCATGTGTAATCTGTGCTGCTTCCAGATCAATTAACTTTCTGGTTCTCCTTTATAGCTATCAAAAATAACCAGTTAAATACTGGATTTAGCAATAATTTACAGAAATCTTAATTTGACCTTGGATGTCATCTGAAGCAGCTTGTTTTTTCAGAAGTTCAAATACTTTCCTTAACATCACATGAAGAAGTAAGGAACATTCTTTTCCCTTGACTCCATTTGAAAAACAGAGACTTGATTTTTCTGAAAATAAATGACATTCTCCATCTCCATCATCTCCAAAGTAACATGGTAATTTTCTAAAATAAACTCTTGAAAAGTGTGAATAAAAACATTTTAAAATAGCAATAACAACCTTTTCAAAAAAGAGTGTAATAAAAGCTGTTTAGAAACACTGCAAGAAAATTCTATACATCTTAGCCTGCAATTACTATATCATTTAACAGCAAATTTTAACTCTCTTACAACAAAAATATGACATCTAAATATTGTGCTATATAGAAAAGCAAAAGATATATCCATGATGGTTTCAGTGCAACTCCAGCATTTCCCAAGACTGTTCCTCCAGTACATCCTAAATATCTGTTGCAACTTTCAAGCTTCTAGCAATGAAAATAATACTATGACATTTAATTTAGTGAGTGGATACCAGTAAGCACAAGAACAGCTGTACGCTCTTAGGCCAAACACGCTTTCAGTCCAGCCACCAGAACTGACTGGGAACCATGCCTAGAAAGAGTAAAGGACCCCAGGCAAACAGTGGTAATTCTCCATTTTTCCTAGGTTCCAGCAATCTGCTCTTCAGGAACTCCCTTTATGTTTAATAATCCTTGACAAGTTTCTATTCCATGAATTTGTCTAATTCTGTAAATTTTGGCATCCGCAACATTCACTGTCAATGAGCTCCAGAGATTTCTCAGTTTAATGATGTGTGGTGGAGAGGAATCATATGGGACGCTTGTGTAATCCTCTAGAATGTTACAGAAATGAGAGAGCTGTGAACCACACATATCCAAACAGAGACTTCTGGGCTTAAGTTACATTGGCTTAAAAACAGCAGGACAATTGTGTTTTAAATACAACTGAACATGAAATGGTCTAAGGCAAGATAAGATAGGGTCTGGAATGGCAGAGAACCTGATGTGATACCACCTTCAGCTGTAAAAATGTATTTTTTAGTCACAGTAGTTATAGCCCTGGAAATGCCAGTAAGCTTCATCTATACTAAATGACTAATGCTTAATCAAAACTTGAAAAAAATATTTGAAAGGCTACAGGAGGAGCCCAAATTTTCCTTCTCTCTCTTGAATGAATCCTGTACATATACCAAAAATCACATGATGTAGTAATCATTAACTACAAACAAGAAACAACTATACTTCCATAAAATTAAAAATAAGAATGAATGAAACTTTTGTTATGATAAAGATTTTGCAAGTAGACCGGGTAAGCTGCAGCCATCTAATTAAATCAGTTAAAGTGGATTTCTTCACTTAGAACTCAAAATGATCTTAAAAGAAAATTTGCCATTTCTTTCATGGTTTAACACATCTGGCAGCTAAGACAACCACACAGACATTTGCTCACTTCCCCCTTCCCCAATGAGACGGGGGAGAATATTGAAAGAAAAAAAAAAAGTAAAAAAAAGTTAA
>VXBL01008422.1:0-17417 GCA_013400195.1 Aramus guarauna | reverse complement strand
TTTTTGTGGTGCCCCCCCCCCCCCCCATGGCTTCTGCACATACAGATTTCAGAACAGTACTGCTCTTTTCCTCTCTATTTTGCTCTCTGAAGAATGAGTCAACTCCAGTGACAAATCTGTGTTCTGCAAAGCTTTGCTCCTCCCCACTTATATGTCAAATGCTTTAATTCAAATAAAAATTAAAAGCCTAAAACCTAGTTAAACCTTTGTACTGAATATGCATTACTTTGATACTTTATAATCCACATTAAAATGTGACTATGTGTTAAAAAAGAATTCTGTCCTGATGCAGAGACCTATAGCATCCCGATTTTATTACACTGACTGAGTATATCAAAATGTTGTCCACAGAATTCATTCTTGCATTGCTGAGGATCACTGAATGGGAAAGGAAGATACAAGCACTATTTAAGCAAAATATTTGAACTATAAATTTAAAAGTGAAACAAGCTGGCAACTCTACACAGATAATTAAAGGCTCTAAGAGATGGCAAGTCAGAAAACAGACTTTAGAAGTAAAGCTTGTCACTCTCATAGCTTGGGCTGAGGAAAGAGAACAGAAATACTCATTAAACTTAGATGATAAAAGGAATTTTTTCTTAAATGAAAAACATTCTTCTCAGTAACTTGGAGGGACCATGCTTTCAGAATACGGTGTTTGTACCACTGGTCTTTATTTCTAAGTCCTTCAGATGTACCTGCCATTAAAGCATAAGGATGGAAGAAAAAAAAAACCAACCAAAAACCAAGAAAAAAGGCACAAAACAGAGGCAGGCTTGGCCAAACTGACAGCTCACTATGTGACTATGATATTGTTTAGTTTTGAGGTTTCAATTATGCATGGACAAGTTTTTCTACTTCTAATACAGTGCATTAGAGCAGTAATCACAGGTCTGCCTTATCATTTGTCCAGCTGAGTGAAATTTAATCTTAACCATTATTTTTTTTCCTTGCTCAGACTTGCAGTATGAACATAGCAGTGGGCACGTTGACACTGCTGTCAGTGGCTGAGAGTAATTGCTCTCAAATCCCAAGGGCTGTAAAACTCAATCCCTTCTGTTGTTTTTGCCAGTCAGAATCAGACATCTTCACTTCCACAAGTGACTGCGACTGATAAGGGAAAAGCCTTCTTCTGGGCAGAAACTCTGGGAGAAAATGCAAAATTCAGCAAGAGATTCTTGCCAGTAGGAAATCCACCAGTGGTGTTCTGATAGAGGCAAGAAGCTTTTCAGGTCTAAACTACAGGAACTGTTAAAATTTGCATTTCAAACATTTAGAGAAACTAAAGAAAGGAGAGAAAAAGAAACAATGGTGCCTTCAGTTAGGAACAACTCTGGTTTAGTTAAGAGCAATACACAGCAGGAGATATCAGTGACATCCAAAGGAATAAATGAATCACTTCACTACCAAAAATAAAATTTTTTTTTTGTACTGAGATAGCCATAATTTTCTATGCTCACAAGTACTATGTTGGGAGGGGCAGAGAAAGTAAGATACTTCAGAGTTTGATTTGACTTAGCATCCTCAGCATGGTGTTTCTTGCTTGGAACCGAATTTTTTCTGTTGTAGAGTTGCAATTGTTCATTCTGTTCTAAGACTTTATATGAAAAAACATGTTTTTCTCACTCTTTTCATGGTGCAAAACAATAAAAATGTACTGTTAGCATGGATGCACTCAGGTCAAGCCTGACTATGATTTTATCTACTATTTTATTGCTGGATTTCTTTTTGATATTTGAAGTTTGTGAAAGACTAATGTTTTGATGGTGTATCTATACAGTGGCAACATATTTGAAAGTAATCCACATGTTCTAAAGTTATTTTGCAAAGTTTGTCAACTTCTGTTAATGCCAATGCAAGCTGTATATTAAAGACTGCTCCGTTTCAATTTTCAGTGTTGTACTGTTCACTGGGGTTAAGCAGTGACAAGGATCAGGGACAGAGAATGGTGAAGTAAAGGACCAAGCAAGTTGCCTAGAATTATTCTATAAAGCCTGCATCTGGAGTTGCTTTACAGAAGATCTGGGATAAAATGACAAAAATTATAAATACAGGAGAATCACCTCTTTGTGGAGCTCCACATAGTCACAAGATATCACTTGAAAAACGATGCACAGTTTCAACTATGGACAATTACTATGCAACATTTGTGCAATGCACAATTATATATTAATGCATTAATATATGGTGGATAGTGGGGACCCAACATTCATACCAGATCTATTCCAGGGATCAGTTGCTTTTCCAGTAAATGCAAAAGAGCAACAGGCAACAAGAACCTCTGCTAATTGCCTTCATTACCTTTGAGGCTACAGGGCTTCAGGGATTAACAGAATGGTTAGCCATACCATGACCATGCATCTGAGTTTATTTAAACAATATTAATATTAATAATAATAATTTACTTAATAACAGTGAATTATTATAAACCATACTTTTCTTTTATGAGAGAATGTGAAGAAAGGTAGTATATTTGTTCTATTTTTCTCCTTGCTTGAAAGAAGACATGCCAAACTAGACATATTCGTTAAGCCATATTTTCACACTCATTGCTTTTTCAAGGACTTACAGTGTTTGCGGCAACAAATTCCACCGTACATATTGCATTTCCTAGGCTCTATTTATTCTAAATAAAAGGCACTTCTGAATGTCCTGACCACAACAAGTGGCAGATTACTGAAGAAACAAAAAAACTCAATGCCCCAAGACTCAGCAGGAGAGTCCTAAGAAAGATAGGAGGGAGGAAAAAAAGAAAAAAAAAAAAAAGGAAAACTAGACTTGAAATTATAAGATTGTGAAATCCCAGAAATTTAAGAAACAAAAATCTCTAGAATGGAAAATTGTTGATCTAAATGGCACTTCATTTTTAGAATGTCTCACCTGATTTCTCAAATATGCCTACAATAATGCCTTTGAGGTCCTTGTAACTATAGTGCGGTATGCATTTCCCCTCTTAGTCTGGCACCCACAAAAGCCTTTGCACTGCCCAGTCAAGTTAGTTACTGCATATGGGATGCAATTCTGATGCTTCCAAACTCCAAAAACCTCCTCTGGCTTAGTGGGAAACACTTCAGCTTCTGACAGTCCAAAAGTTATTTCAGGCAGAAGACTTCAATATTTGGCTTTGTGACTCTTGGGAAGAAAAACTTCAAATTTGAGTTCTCCTTAAGCACTATGAACTAAACACCTTTTATTACAAGACCTCCCCCCCGCCCCCATGGAAGGCAAAAGATTAAATCATTAATTATCAAATCAGAAGCCAAACTTCAGAGAAAACCATAAAAATAACATTAAAATTTAGACTACTCTCATAATTTGTCTTAAAAAAAAAAAAAAAAAAAAGAAGTTAAAGTTGTCATTTCAAGTTTCTCCAAGATACATCTTAGCCATGGATGCTCTTATTTTCAAACAGAGACTCTTTGATGCTTTCATTTGCTGTGAAGCCAAGAAACCATCTTGGTGGCACTGCATCACTGGAATACTGTCTTGCTGGGGTTGACCTTTGCAGTATATTTGGACTGCTGACAACCTATTTCTCCATCTGCCCCAAGGCTATCTGCTTTGGGGATTTCTCCAGGGCTGTAACATTTGTGCCGATCTGTACAAGACGGGATCTCACCCTTTTTACACCTGTCCCTTTTCAGAGCTTGCTCACTCTCTCTGGCTATGTTATGTCATGGGAATAAAACCTTAATAAACCACTTACAGAGCATGGCCCCAGTAACTTACATGTTCTCCCTCCTCTATTCGGGCTCTAAAGTACCAATTGCAAATAAAGCAAATGGGACCAACCTCCATCCTTGTGAACCTTTTTGGATTTACAACATCTGGATTTACAACATTTTAGTCTCTAACTGGCACATTATAATAACCCTACTAAACTAGGAGAAGAGAGGAATATTTTCAAGATTTGCATACTGGTTTATAAAGCATTTATGATGAGCATTTATTATACATTGATTTTACCGTATAATCTCTAGCTTGCTATCAGCCCTCCAGAAAGACCACAAATGCTACATGCATAGCAAACCTGGCTTGCAGCAGAAGCCTGTTCTTCCTGTTCTTTACCTTTTGCTTGGCATCTCTATTTTTGTGGGTTTGTGGTGCCACAACACTGCACCTGTGGACCACAAAATTCCTATTCTCTAGCAATACAATGGGACTTGGAGGTCATCTCCTTCTCAAGGCCCTCCTTGCTTCTGAAAGTCCTGCACATCAACTGGCTATATCCGCTGCTTATGCTAGTCTCTGCAATGCAGCTCAACTTCTAGAGAGTCCAATCCAAGAGAATATCTTTATTCAGAAAAGCACCTGGGTATGTACATGTTTTCGCATGAGTTCTGTCCTGAAGCAAATTACCAAAAAATGGAGAAGGCAAAACAAAGCTGTGAAGAGAAACAGTGAATGTCCTGGGGTGCCTAGTGGCTGCATTGGTCCAGCTCTTGGACCAGAAAGACAGCATCTTTAAAAACGAATCTGGCAATTATCATCTTTCCCACATATAGGAGTGGGCCTACCCTGGCTACTGCAAAGATGCAGTAAACTGCTTCACAATGCACTTTCAATAGCTGTTCATGAAGGCCTGAACTTCATGTTACACTCAAGTTGACCTTAAAACAGCCTATGGATGAGGGCTGATGGGAGACCCAGGACGGTGCTATGAAGTTACAGAACAACTCCCAATAGTTCCAAAGAAAAAACATGAATTAAAAATCTCATTACCTTAAAATTTCAAGAAAATCCAGTGGAATTAAGCTATGCTCCACACAGGTTGATTTTATTTTTCACATTATGACTTGGCAAGTTTACTGATAACACCAAGCTGTGTGGTGCAGTAATGTGCTGGAGGGAAGGGATGCCGTCCAGAGAGACCTTGACAGGCTTGAGAGGTGGGCTTGTGTGGACCTCATGAAGTTCAATAAGGCCAAGTGCAAGATCCTGCACATGGGTTAGGGTAATCCCAAACAAGTGGTGTTGGTTTATGAGAAGCTCAACAGGATCCAGCAATGTGCAGTTGCAGCCCAGAAAACCAACCACATCCTAGGCTGCATGAAAAGCAGCATGACCAGCAGGTTGAGGGAAGTGATTCCTCCTTCTACTCCACTCTTGTGAGGCCCCACCTGGAGTACTGTGTCCAGCTCTGGGGACCCCAGGACAAGGAAAGACATGGACCTGTTGGAGTGAGTCCAGAGGGTGGCCATGAAGATGATCAGAGGGCTGGAGCACCTCTCCTATGAAGACAGACAGAGAGTTGGGGCTGAACCACAAGGCTTCAGAGAGACCTTATAGCAGCCTTCCAGTATTTGAAGGAGCCTACAGGAAAGCTGGAGAGGGAGCTACAAGGGCACGTAGTGACAAGACAAGGGGTAATGGCCTTAAGCTGAAAGAGGGCAGATTTAGATTAGGTACTAGGAAAAAAATTCTTTACTGTGAGGGTGGTGAGACACTGGAACAGGTCTCACCTGGAGCAGTGTGAGGCCCCCTCCCTGGAAGTGTTCACAGCCACCTTGGATAGGGCTTTGGGCAACCTGGTCTAGTGGAGGGTGTCCCTGCCCATGTTAGGGGGGTTGGAACTAGATGATCCTTAAGGTCCCTCCCAACCCAAACCATTCTATGACCATATAGATTTCATAACACAGGAAACATTTAGAATAATTTTTAAATTATTTTTGTCCTTGGTTTTTTTGTTTGTTTGTGTCTTTTTGGAGGGTGGCGGTGTTTGTTTTGTTTGTTGTTTTTTTTTTTTTTTAAAGCTGGACAGAAAGTGAACTCACCATTATAAAGAAGAACAGAAAACAGTATCAAGTGAAAATTAAAGATATGTTCATCACTGTTAGCCTCCCAGTAAAAGAAGTCTTCCACATTTGCATGGCAAGCCTACAAAATCCTTTGAGAGAAACAGTATCTGTGATGGAGGGATGTTGTATTTCTCTAGTGTCATTAAATATGAATGGCAGGTAGCACTCATCCTCTGGATTTTCTTCAGCAGGAACCACAACACACACAGAAGAAGGGTTTCAAAAATCAATATGCTCTCCAGCACTGCCGATAAGCTCCCAAGCTGCAGAAGACTTTGCGACATATGGATTCTTCCGCTGTAAATATCTGTTGTACTCTACCTCCTCTACAAAGCTGGGCATCAAGGGTTTTTTTGTAAAATGCCTGTGTGTTGTAGTAGGGATTTACAATGGAATCCGATAACGTGTAAAACCACAACTCAGTTATCTTATTGTGCTGGGAAGACTTAAAAAAAAAAAAAAAAAAAAAAAAAAAAAAAAAAAAAAAAGAGAACGGTGTGAACAAAAAAAAAAAAGAGAGAGACACGGCTGTGACAGAACACAAAACCTGAATTCAATAAACTCAGTAAGGGTGATATACTTTTGAGATTATGACACTGTAATGCCATTAATCTGGCAGGAAAGATGGCCCTGGAAAAATACCATTTTATGTATGTCCATTTACAAGCATTCATTTTTTTTTCCTGAAAGTTGCCACATGTGGGTGTTAGAGGGTGAGCTCTGACCCATTTTGCTTCATAAGAGCTTAGAACTCAGCTGAATGGAGACACTGCATGGGGATCTACTGGTAAGCCAAGGAAAGATCAGCTATGTGAACCTTCCTGTATTTGAGACATCTTCCACTTCACCTGCTAAAATAATTAGAAAAATGTTTGATCTGTGTCATGCCTGAGTGAATTGCTACAAGTATGGCCAGATGGGGAATACAGGGGGCAAAAAACAAATCATAAAATCAACATGCAATTCAAAAATATGATTTACCAACTAGTAACTTCCATGTTTATGCAAGAGGAAACATAATTAGTACCTTACAAACTGGGAAGCTTAAAAACCAACAAGCACAAAACACACCTCTCAGAAAGCATTATTATTTTTTGACTCATGCTGTAGAGACACCATTGTCTCTATAGATGGGTTTTATATTGCTTTGCTTTTGCTATTGTGTAAGATAACAACCCAAGGTCCAAAAGCTGTTTTGTTTGTTTGAGAGTGAGCTCCTCACAACTGGAAAATAAATAGCGCTGTTGCTTTGGAAGCAGAATATAAAGACTGAAAATGTTAATCTTAGCTTATTCCAAGCTGTCTTTTATTGACAAATAGGATGTAGATTTTAAGAAAACCTCAAACTTAATACTTAAAAAAAACCCCACCCAAAATCAGCAAAAATACAATAAAATTATTATATTAACACTTGCTATCCTTGTAAAAAGACAAAATCAATTTAGCCAGTGTGTTTATGTAGAACCACTAAAATAAAATAGTAGAATAGCAGAATTCCCACAAATCATCAGAGACAGAGGCCTTTTGTACCAATCAATCACAATATAACATTATGGTCCAATTCTGCTCTCCCAACACTACTCAAAAACCGAGAGCAGCTTTAAAGACAGAACTGGTGCTCACTTGGATTTACTTTACATCCATGTGAAGGCAATCTGGCAGTTATTTTTTAAACAAGCAATCAGAGGTTGAATGAAACTGTAAATGTTTTACAATTACAATATTGGGAGAATGTCCCAATATTTCACTTAGATGGATTTGATCCATGTTATTCTTGTTTGGAAGATCAACAATCAAATAGTATGGGCAAATTCTCTTAATGACCAACCTGGAATTTTTTTCTACTTTCTTATTTCTCTAGGGCCTTTTGTCCTTCATGCCTAGATATCACTCTCCACAAACATCAGGCAAAATCTCACAAATGGAGGTGTCTACCCAAACTTTTAAGAAATAATTAATTTGTTTTCTTAATACTGCTCCACTTTCTAGTTCTCCAACAAGAACTGCTACAATATGGAACTTCCCATAACTGTTTTCCAGCAGAGAAATAGACATCCTCAAGAGACTATCTTGAAAAGTCAGACAGGCCAGGGTCCAGCCCCAGGAGAGGGGAAAAAGCTGGCTTCCATACGCTGACAGATACACAAATACAAAGAGCATGCGATTCTCTTCCCCTATCAATGCTTGAGTACACTGAAGTAAATATCTTCATTTTTTACTTACCCCTAATCAAAGATAACAAATTGAATAAAAAAGAATAGATGGAATGAATTTCTACCTCAACCTGGGTGCTGTTGTCACGTCCCTCTTCAAGCAGCAGATCCGTGAAACCCCCTGGCTCAGAGGAATCCTGCCCCATGCTGGCTCTGTTGGTGTCAACTGATTTGAGAGACTCTGACTGCCTTCTCCACCTGTGGCTGCTTACATGTGAATCCACTCGCACATTTTCCTCCACTCCAGGGAAGCTCTGAACAACTTCATAAAACACACCTGTTTGACAAGAAACAAAAAACCAAAACAAAACAAAAAAAAAGAAAAAGAAAAAGAAAACAGAAACCAAGATAATGAGTGGAACTTTGGTTCATAACTGAAAAACTAGGAATAGTAATCTTTTAATAAATGTTTTGAACCACTCTATACCATAGCCTGTTAGATCTCTGACAAAGCCTCTATAACAGCATGAATTTAAAAGAATAAGTAGCATATTATACTTCTACAAAATCAAAGAATTTGGACTAAGTGTTGTAGACTCCTCTCACCATCTTACATGTTGTATTTTCCTGCTTATTTTATGCCTGGGAAAAAGGTTTCCCTGTAACTTTTCTAACTTTGATACTTGCCTACTCATAGGAGTCACTTTTCAAAATAAAATATATCTAAGAAACAAAATCAGTTAGTCATCTAACAAAACAAAAGTAGAAGAGGCAGAGAAACACTCGTATGGACTTAGCTTTTGCTACTGATCTTGTATAGAAAGAGCTTGGAAGCCATGGTGAAAGGCAAATAAACATTATGAGAGGCATGAACTTCCCATAAACATCTGTTCCAGTGCAAAAATAAAGCTGTCCCATTGTATAAGTGATAAATGTGAACCTTGTGTGAAGTCTGCAGACACCCACCGTATCCCCTGCAAAGGGTAAGCAGTTGGGAGGTGTGTTTTACATACTCCTTTTGGACTTATGCTCATTCACAACTCTTTCATGCTAGTAAAACTGTCACCAAGACAAAACCATAAATTCTTCAGTAGTTTCCAGTTTGCCCAATCCAAAAGCCAATCAAAGTATATTTTGTTAACTTATTTCAGTTAACACCATCAAGAGGGGGTAGAGTAATTTTGCATACTTTGCACCAAAAATCAGATATGCTTTTCATACTGTCTTTGGGTCTAAAAGGAGAAGTAGAGGTGTGTTCTGTGCTTCTCATGTGCCAGGAAGAAAGGAGTCTTGTTAAAAAAAACCCAGAACTGTGAGGTTCCAAATGAACTCTCAAGAGAAGTGGCAAAGTAGAAGAAAAATACTGAGAAAGGATAGACTGGTAAATAAATGATTTGTAGAAATATTTCCATTGTTTTTGTTTGGCAGAAGCTTCTGAGAAAAGGAAGGCATCACTTCCAAGGTCCTTACTAAGCATCACATATGTTGTCTAGGTACAGAAGAGATGGAAAAATAGAAAATTACTTATCAAAGTTTCAAATAAGAAGTAAGATTTTCCTGCATCACAGCAGGAATGGGTATAGGGGTCATGGATCTGGAGAATCTGCCAGACATTGTTCTTGACAGACCAGACAGAGTTATAGTACAGAAGCAGTCTCCAATATGCTTTAGGCTCTGTATGATTCCATTTTTCTATCAAATTCCCCAAAATCTACTAAACTTATTTCTTAAACTATTTGATCACTCTCAACCATGCTGAAATTAAGGTGAGTTGAAGACGCTTTATCACCTAGAGAAATCAGAATTTAATAGAGATGCAAAATGAGCAATCTCAGGCCATAACTTTCCTCAGACCCAAAGTAATCAGACTTCTTTTATTTTAATTGGTGGCTTTTTGAAACCTGTTTCCTTGAATTTCTTAAAAGCCTTAGAACACTTGTCTTCATCAAATTGCCACCACGCTCCCTGTTTTATCAAGCAATCAGCTGCTAGATGCAGAGAGACAGCTCAGCAGATGAACTATAACTTATTCCTCTGCAGTCCTTATCAAAATCTATTCAAAGCTGCCCTCCCTGCTTCAGCTTGGAGGCACTCACCGCGCTGTTATGAGGATAAGGGCATCAGAAAGCTGACAGGCACAGCGAACTGCTCAGATACAATTGCAGATAGGTGCCTTCTGCCCGTGATACGCAACGCCTGAGGCTGGGTCCGTGGAGGTAACGCTTGCCCTCCTGTTGCAAGCCAGGTCTGAGGCACTAAGCCCCTCAGCACCTTCTGTGAGGCACAGGGAGCATTAGAAACCTACAAACAGGGGTCCCAGGCTACAGAGCAACGGTTACGTGTCTCCAGGACCCTGTTTCCTTCTTCTCAAGCATCTTCCCTGGCTGCTCTTGGTGGCTCAAAACCAACATGCAGAGAGGCAAAAACCATATTTATCCTCATTTTGCACTCCCACTGCAGCCTACTCCTTGTGGCCAACAATCAACATGTTGATGCAATCACCTAAATTAGAAAATGTGAAAGTTATGGGAGGGTTTTAAATCCTATCCACCTCAGGCTGAGCATAGTCTGTAAAGTAAAGCAATTACCCTTTGTTCTCCCCCATCCTAAACAGAAATGAATATGGCTTCAAAGCTTTAAAGTGTTGTAACATAAACTGCTTTTTAAAATAATAATGATATAGTGCTGGAGAGAAGGAGGAAATAAGCACGTTCAGATATTTCCAACCGCCTGGAAATTCTACGCATTTTTCTCCATAATTTTCTTTTACAGTATAATTGTGTCACGGCATCTGCAAAATTTGGCATGGACCATTCCCCATTAGAGAAATCTTTGATGTTGTCAGTGCACAACTTTTATCCTGCTTCAACCATTTTAATGAATTATTTTTCTCTTGAAATATAGAAAATGTTTTAAAACATACTGTTACTGCACTATTACGCTGATAAATATTACTTTACAGGTTCAAGCTATACTGACATAAAGAAGCTTCATAATCATCTAACTGTATTTAGAACACATTAGATGCTTCTACATTTACTAGTAGAAAGAATTAAAAGCATGAACTGATAATGTTTTCAGTTTAAAATTAGTCTTTGAGTTTTCTTCACCATTACCCCTGAAAAAGTCTATCAGTGTTACCACTAGACTAGTTAACTGGCCTGGCCTGGCAGAGTGGGAATACTGATGCTAAAACATGAGATAAAATCTGGATGTGTTTTCAGAGAATAAAGACAGAATTTATTGTAGGCTTCTTCCATCCTTAAACCTTTTCCTTAAGCTATTGGGGATGGAGAGGCAGAGGCAATGGGCCTGATCAGACCAGCTCTGATCCAGCATGGTGTCTCCAGTTTATCCCGATACATCTCTAATCCTGAGAAAGTAACAAACAAGATTTTTTAAAGTGAATTGAACAGGATGTTTTCTGTTAGTTTTTTGTAAATATAATTGAAATAACTAATTTATATACATTCTCAGATAACTGATAAATTAATTTTCAAATTCTAAACATGGGCAGCTCATGAAGAAAAAGCATTCAGAGACCTAAAATTCCAATACTTTACAAGTTAATACTATTTCATGTTTCTGGCTGAAATCTCTGTGTAGCTAATAAATCACATAAAAGGCATTTTAGAGGAAATGTACCAAAGTATTACACTCTTATCTTTTAGATCTCAGAGTTCATACCTAATTAACACTGAAGGAAAGCATGTCATTCAAATCAATTGGCAAGCAGCCAAATGCTGTAATATCTGATTAATAATAAAATCATAATATTGGCAAACACAGATGAGTCGTAACTTGTTCAACGTGTATGAACAGAGACTCAGAACTACAATAAGTGTTTAAATCTGTTAAAATTGGAACTACAGATTTCAACAGATATTTTTATGTGCAAACCACAAGAGTGTTAGATATAGTCCTGTCACTGGCATGCAAATCCCTCGGTGTGAAGGTCTGTAGAGCTGATATTGTACTGTAATACTTTGGAAGTAGTAAAAATAGAGTACAGGACTTTCTAATGAATATGTAATTAAGCTGGTGTTTTGGTCTGATCCTTCAGCTCTTGTCCTTGAAGTTTTCATAAAATTAGCAATGAAAATCATACGTCTGCAGCTCCTTTCCCCCTTGGGTTAAGTTAAAATTCAAGATTTCAACTCTGTGTTGAATTAACCTAGAAATGCAGTGGGGTGGGGGTAAGGGAAACAATTCTATAAAAAGCTTTCAGTGCTCTGAGATGATTTGGAGCTAATGGCCAACTGTTGGCAAGTTCAGAGTCTCTGGCTACACTTGGCCAATTCAGCCCTTTGTAGTCACTGTGATTGATCAGAATTACCACCAAAGGCTTTAAGGGAATACGGGCAACTGGAAAGACCTACGCTGAATATTTGGAGAAGAGAATAGGAATAGGTGAAAATTACAGACAGACTCAATTCCGCTCACATCTAAGACATGTGCTTCAAATTTCCTTCTGTACAAGTTTACATGCTCACAGGGAAAAGACTTTTAAAAGATTTTTGCACCTATTGCCTAAACAACCATGTACCCAGACAATAGTTTTTTTACTACCTTAGCTTCCATTTTAACAAGTACTAAACAAGCTTTTAAACTGTATTAATCTAACCTGAATGGAGGACACATGACCAAAATATGTATCTTCTTGTACATCAGGTCTTGACTTTTGAAGTAGCTCTGCCAGTCTGAGTTTTGGGCAAGAAGATCTGTGTCCTGTACTACAAAATACACAGAACTGCTTATATCATTACATAAATCAGTGCTGAAGTGGACAACACCTGAATACATAGAGAAGTTTGTCTACTTCAATATTGCGAATTATGCAAGGAGGTCTTACAGATTGGAAGTGCGGATTGGGCTATACAAGAAAGATTTGCTGAAAGGGAAGAAGCTGCCTGACTATGGAGGGGGCACAGGTTCTCTGCTTTGTCAAGCCTGCCCTCAAACAAAAAGGGAAAAATTCTAAGTAAATAAACCCAAAATGAAACAGCAGAGCTGACAAGTAAGACAGCTCTGATTTAGTAGGGAAGTGTGGTCTGCATAAAGCTTTATTAGAATGAAGATCTAGCTCTCACTTTACAAGAAAAAAGAAACATTCAAAATTTTATGGACAGCGATGTAACTAAAGGGGAAAGAAGCCCTATTTTAAAACAAAAAAGGCAAACAGGTAAATCATCTACTACTCATTCCACTGTTTTCGTTTTTTTCCCCCTTTTCTGTGAGGTCAAACAGAGGTTTGTGAAATGTTTCAGCACATCAGAATTTCAGAATTGCATTTCTGAAAAACATGTGTTAATTACATTTTATGATTGCACATATTTAGGCCAACTCTGCAATTTGACTAATTTCATAAATGCACCATAATCAACAAGACTTTTTTTTTTTTTTTTGAAAGGCCAGAAATACACACACATTGAAATCTCTATTCAACAGATAGCTTGTGAGATATAGTATCATCTTTCTAAATCTGTCACAGCCCAAATGCCAGCAAAACTAAATATCAAATACACAAATTTATTCATCAAGGAACTGAAAATGCCATCATACTCCTTTAACTTAAGTAACTTTCTATAGCCCATCTCATGAATCTTTATTTCTACTATGACCATTTTATTAGGAAGGTGAGAAACCAACAAACGTTGGTGGAAGATATAAATACCAGACCCATGAAGTCATAGACTCTTGAAAGCATAAACCTTTCTTTAAAGGATTCTCCATGTAGAGTGCTCATACACTGAATGCCCAATATCACAGCAAAGTCAATCATACTTCTCATTAGAAAAATAATTTCCAGTTTAAATTATCTCTGCCTATGACCAGCTCAACACTACAGAGACTTCTTTTTCTGCTGTACCTGACACATGAGACTAGGGCCAATTCCATCTTTCTGACCTTAATTTATGAAACAAATAAAAGATATGCCTGACTTTCAATATGTTCATGATAATGATAGGATAAGTTTCTTAACAAATTCACACATAACATGTATCCCACAGTGACAATGAACACACCAAAACCTGTGTCACTTTGGATCATGGTTTTAAAAACAACAAAAGGCCACTCCCTGACATTTTCTTTTTAAAATTCTTTCTGCTAAAAGAATTTTAATATTATGTGTGAGAATGATGCTTCGGATGATCTTATTTTCACCAAGCAGGGGATGAGAATTTGTGTGGCCTGCAAAGGGAGTCAGAGATTAACAATACTAAAATATTGAATGATGCCAGATTATGATCACAGTACTGAAACTACTACTGTTGAACTGTATACTCAGAAGAGCAAATAGTGTCTACAATAATAACACCTTCCTGATACATGTTTTTCTTGCAATTATACAATAAATAGCTACTAAGACTTGTGCCTAATAGAGAGTTAGCATCAATGATATTAGTTACTATGGCAGAGGAATAACATAACTGGCAATTTCCTTACACATGCATTTTATCAACAACATGCATTCACACTTTTCGCTTCGCAAACTTTCTATTCAATAATTATTTTTCACCACCATAAGTGGTCCCATAGGGCATATTACCACACTACTAGAACTTTATCATCATCACAAGTAGAACTGCTCCAGGTTTTTTTTTATTTGTTTGTTTGGGGTTTTGTTTTTAAATTGTGTGATTTACTTTCTTTTTGCAATTATTTGTGTAATCATACTGGTAAATTAAATCGGTATTGGTAAAGTCAGGAGTCCAAGTCCACTGGTAAAAATACTGTAACTTTGATTAGCATACATTCACACTGAGGAAATATTGTCTAATTCCAGCTTTGCTCATACTCTCGAGCTACATAAAACCACAATAATTTGACATGCACATTGAATTTATAAGCAATCTGATTATACCTTTACAATGTATTATGGATATGTTTTGCTACTCTTCCTGTCAGTTCCACTTGGGGACCAGGACTTAAGTTTATTGCTAACTGGATGCATGCAGAACAACAAAATCACAACTCATGCCTCAAGGAAGGCTTGCTTGAAGATGCTGGGTAATAAGAGAAGGGAGAATGAGTTTTGGTCAGTAAACAGTGATATCGGTCATCATCAAAAACCTAACCAGTATCAAGGTTTTGAAGCAATTATAGTAAGATGAAGATTTAAAAAGGAAAAAAACAAACACATATGTTATAATTTGAAGTGCTTATTTTTTTATACTGCATACAATCTACATGGTTTTAAGTTGCTTTCACAGCTGAGGTTTCAACAGTGACACAAGTCTAGGGAATGCCGATGATAACAGAAGTGGAAGGCATATAACATTTCACACCTACTAGGCTCTTACGTGTCTTATGCACATCTGCATCCCACAGGCACAGACCTTCTGTATTACTTTTGGAACAGTGAAAACACAATTATGTTTATGCTACCAATGCAGAGTATAATCCTTTATTGCAACCCTCCACTTTCTGAGACAGGGAAACAAAAATCACTTTGAAAGGAAACCACAGAAAATTAAGATGGAATTGATTCTGGTCTAGCCTTTCCTTACAAAAGAAGATGCTCTAATAGGCAAGGCAAAGTCAATTTGAGTACTACTCATCATCCCTACTAACAAACAAACAGAAAAGCCAGAATTGTGTATTTCTGATTTAAGACACCACAGATGTGCCATTACTAATGAGATATTTTCCAGAGCTTTCAGGTGGATCAGGTCAGAGAGCTGGACCTCATGGAACACATGAGAAAATTAAAAAACACGCTATTAGTACCTATCTAAATTCAGTATACAATGCACAACTGAAATAGTTTCTCCAACTGAAAAATGGGAAAGTAAAGAGTTTTCTTTCTCCTTAAGTGTTGCTTGTCTCGGCTGCTGTAACTTCAGTATAGCTTCTCTTCCAATAGCTGTCATCTTTGCTATATGTAAGACCATTTTTTCAAAAAACTGGCCTTCAATCATTTTTGAGCTGAAGATCCCTAAAAATTTCCTACTAGAGTTGTACACTTAAGCCTATGCAAAGGAATACTTCTCAGTTCTCCCTTTCCTCTCCTTCTTTCCAGCAAACAACTTGGCATTTTAGAAGGCAAGCCTGACTCTCCTAATCTCACCCAACTAGCAGAACAGGGGCACTTCCTGATACGATGAACAGTGCTGGGATTCTTCCTTCTGGCTGTTTACTTTCAGCTACCCATATTCAGCATGGTTAACATCACTTAATTTTTGCACACCATACAAACAGGTTTTATATCCACATTCCCAGTAGCACTTCCAATAATTATTAGCAATGCAGATACCCAAGTGTACCTAGATAAATATTTATCACATACTAAGTTTCCACATAAAGGAAAATGAAACATGTCTGTAATGTTTTTATGTTTCTGGCACCCAACTCAAAACATTCATAATTGTATTTTCTTGTGGATTATCAAACTACAGCATAGAAAAACAGGAAGGTAACATGTTTTAAATTATCTGAGGTTTTCTGATTAACCATTGTAGCAATAATGTCAAAATGTTAATTCATGTGTAATTTATGCTGCTTCTGTCCAAACCTCACTATATCACAGACCCTCACTAAGCCACGAAATTATTTGTGTAAAGAGCAGCAAAAAAATAAAGAATTCAACAAAAAATTGTCCTGCTAAAAGAAATGGAGATCTCTCTATAATATTCTATTTATATGCAAATTTTTGCTTTTCCAGCCTAGATTCAAAGGTTTTCCAGAGAATACTAATACCAGCTGTACCTTATTTAAGCATACTGGACAAAAGTTTATAAAGGTTGGGGTTTTTTTTCTATTCGATAACTAGAATACAGTATGATTGGTACTGTTGGACAGTAGCATTGAGAGCCATCTCCAACAAGTCCACCTCACAGTTCCAATTTGAAAGCATCTTTCTTTTTCCTGAAGGATCCAGCAAACCTGTGCACTAGAACAACCCAAGGATGCCAGCCCCACGGTGGGTCAGCTTCTCCTCTAGATCCAGGCATAACCAGAACAAGCAAGTAATCCATTCAGCTAGGAGAAGTGCACCAAAGTGCTGAAATCTAGATGACAAAAATAGAGTGAAGAAGTTAGATGGACAATTCTGTAGTCACATCATTGGGTCTAATTTCTGTTTCTGAGCAGCACAGAAAAGCACACAAAAATGAAACAGTCATTCATAATTTGAACTGTAGCGCAGGTGGTTTTGGCATCAATCCTCCCAGTTAAAGGGAAGTGGTCTGAAAGGGTCAGCCAAATCTGGCAAGTTAACAAATGGTTACAGGACTGGTGCCACAGCCAGGGATTCAGCTCACTTTGAGAAACCTGGTCTACTGGGGGGCGATGGGGTTCATCTACCAGAGAAGGGGAAGAGCATCTTTGGTCATACGCTTGCCAAGCTGGTGAAGAGGGGTTTAAACTAAAGTTGTTGAATGAGGGCAACCTCAATCCATCCCATTCCTACCAGTTTGATGACAGCAATAGATGCCCAGAGTTGGGAGAAGGATCACAGGTCAGC
>VXBL01008418.1:205-18521 GCA_013400195.1 Aramus guarauna | reverse complement strand
GTGCTCAGCTGAACCTAAACCACATCAAGGATTAATGCCATTGTGGGTAATATTCTGGTTTACCTCAATAGTTGCAGCAGCCTGGTAAAACATCATTAGAAGTCTCAGTTAAAAAACTGTGCTCTATATCAGAAGGATAACAAATATATAGTCATTCATACTTGTGAGGAGTTCAGCTACAAAGATCGTGAAGTGTCTTTTATGTTTCATTCTATAATGTAATGCACTGAGCAGCTGGAGATCCTTAAAGCACTAAATGGTGAGTCGGCTGTTGTTTTTACTACCTGACTCTCTGACTGTAACTCCCATTTCTCTCCTCCAGTCTGTAGTCAGAGCATCCTCCCACTATTTGAGCAAAAAGCACCAGACTGGGTTCTGTGATCTGACTTTCTCTCCAGTAATGTATATTGATCTGCTACAAGCCCAGAAACGAACCACTGCTTGGCCAAGAGACAACAGAAGGGAGACATAGCAACTTGCATGAATGCAGTAACTTTTAGTACAGAGCCTCCAGCAGCAATAGCTCCCCTTGATGTTAAACAAGAAACAAAGCCAAATTGGGAAAAACATTTTTTTTCCTTCCTCTTAAAACATTTTGGACTGAGGCCCATTTTCTTTTTCTGTGCTCTAGCTAGGGATTCTCAGTTAGCACTCTTGCTAGAGGAAATACAGTACCTGTGCTTCATACTGCTGAAGAGTCTGGGCAGAAATAAGCCACCAGCTCCACCCACACATACACACACAAATCCATCTTTAAACTCCCTGTTTAATTTGACTGGTAATCAGCGTGGGTAGTTACTGTCTGATAATTATATGGCATTGAGATGTTGTTAGCCAGATTTCTCCCATTTCAAGACACTTTGAAGAGCTGCATGATGACAGGCAAGGGATTACAGCCAATCATGGGCCAGAGAGAGTCTGACACTTATCAGCAATGCAACAGGGCACAGAATTTCAAGTGTGAGCAAATAAGGTTGGGTCCAGAAAATATGTGCCTGTGTGATTGAACAGCTTACACCAAACAGAATGCTGCCATTAATATTTATACAGTGAAACTTGAGATCTGTGACTGAAGAAAGGACAGCAAGTTTATTATTAATCAGTGAGAAAAGCTGTTTGTAATTCTGCAAAAGAAAAGTAAATTAAATAGCTTCTTTCCACGCATGATCTTTGACAATAATTATACTTAAGAATGCGTATCCTACAGGCCTTTGTAAACTAATGCTACACACAATGAGGACTTTTCTGTTTTAGCTTGGGATTAAAATTCAGCTTTTTGTGGTGAACTTTCTCAGCAGCACTAGAGACTGAGACAGGGGAATACTCAAAACTTAACTTACCAGATTGTAACCATAAGAAGAAATTCAAGATGCAGAGAGCTATTAGCTTGACCTGTCCATACTCCATCACAATGTGCATCATGTCCTTACTTCAGAAAATGTCAGGAGTGTTTGATGTATGCTCTCATTTCTCAACACCAAAGCCATCCATGCTGTAATCAGCATGGCTTTTGCCATGTGAAAACATTTGCATAGAACAGCAACAGAAGAATTCTGTCACAGATGTGCACAACGCAGCTTGCTAAATTGATGCTTGTCCTGACCCACACAGCTCACCAACAGACTACTGGTTATGGATCAAGCCTTTCCTTCTCCATGTAAGTTTGGGGTGTTTCCATCTGTATGTCACAAATTGTGAAGCTCCACCTTTTCATATTATTAGTATACCTGCAGGAAATTATTTTTCCAATTATCAGATGCTTCAGATACACTCTGACATTTAATCAACTACAAACACAGCTTATTGCCTGATATGTTCAAGTGCCATGAACATCATCCTTTAAATAGCACATGTTTTTTATGGTTTAATTAGTTACTGTTAAAAGACATTATGTTATTGTATTCATACTTGTCTAGATTTTCTATTTGCTGTAATTAGCAGATAAAATACAGGTATACAGTATTAGCAGAAATCAAGTGTGTATAATTTCATCCATTCTAACAATTTACAAATAAAGACATTTCTCTAGGTTAATGAAAGAGTAAGAACAGGTTCTGAAACAAATAGCAGGTTCTGAAGTTATCTTAGAGCACACAAATGGAGCCAAAGTAAAGAGTATTTTTTTGTTTGTTTGTTTTTATTTGGGGTTGTTTGTTTGTTTGTTTGTTTAAAAAAAAAAAAAGCACAAGTGTTCAGAAGTACAATGTGTCAGCACCCACTACATCTTTCAAACTCCTAGGACTGAAGTTGTGGAAAAGGGAGATGCTCTGTTCTTATTTCAATGATGGAATACAATAAGTGGGATATTCTGTACTGATTTGTCTTGATCTATCTAAATCTACTCCAGCCAATTTTGGGAGAGGGTTCAGACTTCAACAGTGTTGTCCAGTTTTGCTGGGTGTGTGTTTGCTGCTACCTCAACAGTCTGTATAACTTGCAGTAACATGATCATACTCACCATGCATAGTAAAGCTGGGAAAACAAATGTAGATCTTCTCTCTTTATGCTAGAGGTTGTATAGCATACATTGGAAGAGACAGATTAGGGCTCCATTCCAGTAGTTTCTACATCATGTGCTTAAATATAATTGCAACTTAGTCCAGCTGGTCAAAGTGAAGCAAAGACATCTTGTTCTGTCTAGCTCAGTGGTCCTCAGTACTGCGACCATTGGGGAATCTACAGATTATTTGCAAGCCTTGCGAAAAGCAGTTAAAAATAAGCTGGTTTTCAGTAAACTAAATTCATTTAACAGTGACTCACATCTCCATTGGAAAATCTAGAGATATTGCAACTCAGAGATGGATGAAAATGGCATGTCTAAATCAGTATAGTCCTCTTCCAGAATTTCTACCCCTAGAAACTGTTATAACCAGAAGTGCTTTCTGGATCACCAGCAGTGTTGAGGATGCCTGAAACTTGCCAGTGCAACGCCACAGTAGAGTTTAAGACATCAATTCAGCAAATGTGCATTGAGACTTGAAGGCTGTATTCTTTATTGCTGAAGTCTGAAAATACAGCTGGGCAAAATCTTTTCAGAAAGTAGCTCAAAAATCTGGTTTCATGAATTTTTGGGCAGAAGTTAACACACTGCTTTGAGGAAAAAATTGTAGGCTGCAATATCAAAGCATTTCAATGTTTTATTTGGGAGTGCTGTTCATAATTCAAAATGGAGAAGAAAATCAACAATCTGAACCCCTTGCAGAAGTTTTTTACTTTGAGGTTTGCCAACATGTTGCAAATATACTCCACTGTTTCCTGTTGGATTTCTGGTTTAATAAAAGTTTATTTTCTATCTGCCCAAACCAACACTTTCTTTTTCATTTCACCACGACCTTTTTTTCTCTCTCTGTTCTTTTCTTTTCATTCATTTCCACTGTCTTCATGTTGTAACCAGGATATAACAGAGTTTCAAAACCTATCAAGTCACAAATGAAAGTCAAATATGTTAATGTTAAAAATAATAACTTTAAGATGTTTGCAGGTAGGATTAAAATGCAGCAATTCCTTTGATGAAGAAAAAAAGTCTGATTAGTCCCCATAGCCAAGCTTATTCACCACTAGTTTTTTTTGTAGGGAAAATGTCTTTTACTCAGCAATATTCTCTCACACATGCAGGCTGGAGACATTCATCACACTGATTTCCTTTCTGTCCCTTTCCTGCCCCGGCTTCCTCCCAGCTCATATCACAGTTCATGACTGGCTGTCGTGCCTGCGTCCTCATAAGTCCATATTTATCAATCTCTGCCCACTTATTGAAGTTGCTTCTGCAGTCACAATTAGAATCATCTGGGGATGCACAACTGATCACTGTTCCCTGTTCTGGCAATTCACTCAGGAATAACACCCGTACCCATATCTTCCAGAACATACATACATGGAAATGCCTTGAACAATATATTTCGCATACATTTTTCTCTCCCACTAGCATGCTGCTGACCTTCAAGCTCTAGATTATTGATCTGATTTCAGACTAGTTCTGCATGCTATTTATTTTGCTGTGTAGGAGAATGCAGTCTGACCCATCATTGCAGCTCTGATGTAGAAAATACCCTTTCTTCCTTCCAAAAAGGAAAAAGTCAAATGGGTTTTATTTTTAGAGCTTAATGAAATACATTAAAATAATTGTTAAGTAAAGGCATTTTAAGACACTGAAAAAAAAAGAAAAAGAAAAAAGCATAAAAAGCAATAGAGAATACATTAAGTGGAATATTGTAATTACATACTGATTACTTTTTGTGGATGTTGACAATTCATATTGTAACATAATTAGTCAATTTATTATCCACATTATAAATATCAAGAATCATAAGGATAAGAGCATGGAATCCCTTACAGTCTTTATTGCATTCCAGGTTATATTTATTTCTATTGTTTTAATTTGAGAACTTCAATATACTGAGCTTATTAAATCTTACTAAATAAACTATATGTGTATAAAGGGGAGGTATGCTAGATCATGTAAAGACCTTGTGCTCAACCCTTCTGAAAATACTAGTATCTCTTCCCTGGTCTTTCAGCTAACTGTCCTAATTCATGGTTTAAAGAGATGAACTGAGCATCATCAAGATCCTGTTGTCCTGGTTTCAGCTGATAGGGGTTAATTTTCTTCATAGTAGCTAGTATGGGGCTATATTTTGGATTTGTGCTGGAGACAGCGTTGATAATACAGAGATGTTTTTGTTATATGGACCTATTGTTGAGCAGTGCTTACACAGAGCCAAGGCCTTTTCTGCTTCTCGCACTGCCCTGTCAGTGGGATGGCTGGGGGTGCACAAGGAGTTGGGAGGAGACACAGACAGGACAGGTGACCCAAACTGACCAAAGGGATATTCCATACCATATGACATCATGCTCAGTTTATAAGGAGCTTGGGGAAGAGGAAGAGGGGGGTGTGGTGGCATTTGGAGTGATGGCGTTTGTCTTCCCAAGTAACCGTTACGCTTGATGGATCCCTGCTTTCCTGGAGATGGCTGAACACCTGCCTGCCCATGGGAAGTGGTGAATGAATTCCTTGCTTTGCTTTTCTTGCCTGTGTGGCTTTTGCTTTACCTATTAAACTGTCTTTATCTCAACCCGCAAGTTTTCTCACTTTAACTTTTCCAGTTCTCTCCCCCATCCCAATGGGGGGAGAGAGGGAGTGAGAGGCTGTGTGGTGCTCAGCTGCCGGCTGGGGTAAAACCATGACACCTGTATAGAAAGCAATGCCATGGAAAGTGCTTATGTGCTGGATACAAATGCATCTCTTTCTCAGCAGACTTTATTTCAGACCACATAAGTTTCATCAGCTGCATGGTCACAGCAGGTTTATTCTTTCATGCACCTTGTTTTGGTATACAGCTTTATAAGCAAAAAGTTGCTTGTGCAGGCGTGCAGAGAAATCAGGTATCACTGCAGCCAGCCTGAGTTTGGGCACATGAATGCATAGGGAACACCCTTCTGCCCTTTTGCTTTAAATTTCCTTTGACACTATATAGAGTAAAGCTCATCAATACCCTCAGAAAGACCCAATGGAAAAGTCATAGGCTTCAAACCATAAACCCCTTCCAGTCTAGTATCATTTACACAACTTCACCAAAGCCTTCTTTGCTGATGAACTCGTTTATCACTTAAACGAGTCATTTAATAGTCCACAAAAGTCTGTGATAAAATGCTCTGCTTGCAATTATTTCAATTAGGCATATCTGTCATTTCAAATCTGATTCCATATGCATCTCCAGAGATTTAATCATTCAAGGTAGATCACCAAGTAGCTGGTTGAGTTAATTATTTGAATAATCTACAATTCAGACACTTAATATTATACCTACCTATTCCCATGTGTGCCTGCATTTTCTGCTCGGGTGTACAGAAGTTTGGCAAAGCTACAGAGAGACTTTGCTGTCAGTTGTAACAGTACAAGATAAGGACACTGTTAATTCGTTGCTGCTGTGGCTCCTTCTGTCCCCAGGTAAAATGGGTTGGCATGAAGACTGTGGGCCTGGGCACTCAGAGCAAGGCATGCAATCAAGACATGCAGAGCTGAGGCTACATGAATTTGAAAGATTAAGTTTAGTGTCAACTTGTCACTTTTAGCGTTGAAAATAAAGGGAGCCTGTATCTTAGTTGTAGCTCCTATCAACAAAGCCAGGGTTCCTTCAGGTTTCAAGGGGGAATATTTCAGTCTAATGGTAGAAACTGGAATTAAAATTCACTCAGATGCCTATGAAAACAGCCACCTAAAGCATTTAAAGGAGCTCAGCGAGACCATCACTGTAACTCTCTTATTTAACGATCTTGTCTCTAATACCTCCTTTTAGGGAGGAGAACTGATCATCGAAACCAGTTAACCTAATAAACATGCATCCCTCACTCTTAGTCTGATGAAGGAAGAAACCCAAATGACTGCAATTTTTTTTTTTTTTTTTTTTTTCTGAGAAAACATGGATGAGAGAATAGCACTTAAAGATGAAAGTCAGAGAGATTTTTGGAGATGACAAATCAGCAATATGATATACAATAGCTGGAAGCATGTAAAACTTGTGGATGGCAGACCAAAAATGGAAGAGAAAAATACTTTGAATTTGGTGTCAGTGTACAGACAGATTTGCAAAATTGAGCCTGCCACCTATTAGTGCAATGTGACTTCAAAATGCCATTTTCTTCCTACATCAGATGTTGTGGAAAACACTGGCAACACTGCATTGTAGCTTGTTTGGTGTAGCTTTGGGACCTTTCTGCCTGTTGTGGTTTAACCCCAGTCGGCAACTAAGCACCACATAGCTGCTCACTCACTCCCCCACAGTGGGATGGGGGAGAGAATCAGAAGAATAAAAGTGAGAAAACTCATCGGTTAAGATAAAGACAGTTTAATAAGTAAAGCAAAAGCTACACATGTAAGCAAAGGAAAACATGGAATTCATTCACCACTTCGCATGGGCAGGCAGGTGTTCAGCCATCTCCAGGAAAGCAGGGATCCATCATGCGCAGTGGTTACTTGGGAAGACAAACGCCATCACTCCAAACATTCTCCCCTTCCTTCTTCTTCCCCCAGCCCCTTACATGCTGAGCATGACATCATATGGTATGGGATATCCCTTTGGTCAGTTGAGGTCAGCTGTCCCAGCTGTGTCCCCTCCCAACTCCTTGTGCACCCCCAGCCTACTAGCTGGTGGGGTGGTGTGAGAAGCAGAAAAGGCCTTGGCTCTGTGTAAGCACTGCTCAGCAGTAACTAAAACATCCCTGTGTTATCAACACTGTCTCCAGCACAAATCCAAAACATTGCCCCATACTAGCTACTATGAAGAAAATTAACTCTATCCCAGTCTAAACCAGCACACTGCCTTCTACTGATTATCAGTATGGTCTCACCAGTACACTCCTTTCTGAGCTCCAGTATTAGAGGTAATTGGTTTTCCCTGGTCATTCTGGGCTAAGTGTTACGTTTGTACAGCACCCTGTGGCTGTCAGGGTCAGAAAGCCACCATTTCTGTCTTGCTCTCTGAAGTAGTGTGCACGCAGCCTAAAGGAGATGCAAGCAGCTTCCTCCCTCCCCTTCAGCCAGGTCCTGCCATTGCATCGCTGGATGTGAAAATGTTGCTCCAGTTTTGGCACCAGGCAACCAAGCAAGCTTGATGCCTGGTGATAGACTTTGGAGACCTGTACCTGGCTGTGGTTGCTGTGCTCTGGTACAGGCTCTGCTGCAACCCAATTTGTGCTAGAGGTGGGCAATGCCAAAAACTCTGAAAGAGCTGTTGGCTCTGTCACTTGGAAAATTTCAGTGTCCTTCCTCTTCCACACTCTTCTTCTTCCTCCTCTTGCTCGCAGTAGATACAGCCCTTCCCTCCCCTCTAGATACAGATCATTGAAGTCAGGAACAGGCAAGGAAGCTCCTGAACTGTACTGAGAAGCTTTGAGTAGATGGTTCAAGAAAGCACTGGAAGAATGAATTCCTTGAAATGGAGGGGACAAATAAGAATGCAGCATCTATTCAAGAAATTAAAACAACAATCCTCATGATCTTTAAGTCAGTTTTGTTATTTGGGGAGGGAGAAGAGAGCTGGCCTGTGATTTGTAATATCTAGAGATTGCTGTTTATACTTAATCTGTACTTCAACTAGGAATTTTGCCTTTCAAAATAAGTCATGAAAGGAGATTCCAGTGACTACTTTCTCCCACATAATAAAGGTAGTAAAACATTAGGTTCATAAAGGTCGCTGTGCCTTAGCAGAGGAGGAGGGATGGATTTCTATTACTGGCTTTCCCTCCTGTCTCTGCTTTTGAATGAATGACATGATGACATAATTTGAACTCAGAAGACACTTGATAAAAGGATAAAACATTTGCTTACCCTACTGTGCTTTCAGACTACACTGGACTGCCAGATGCATTGCTATTTACAGTGAGGTGGGTGATGCAATCCACCCTTGCAGATTCTAGCAAAGGCTCAGGAATGTTGAAGGAGTTGGGAGCAGCATCAGACTTTCCCCCTCATCTGTGCAGCTTGGGGTTGGAGGCAAAGACTATGTATGCCCTTTTCCTGATGTGCAGCAATAGGGAGGGCAAGGGCTAATCTGGGAAACTGCAGAGGGGTCATCCCATCCTCAGCTTGTTTACATGCGTGCTTTGCAATTGTAGCTAATCTTCAAGCAAGTAAGTACTTGTAATAACCCAGCTCTTCCTCACTACAGGGCAAATAGACCATCTTTTAAGTTCTCATGTGTGAAGCTGGGTTTTTTAACAGGTATTTAGCATACATTTTTTCCAAGTGGTGATGTGCAGCCAGCAGTTCATTAAGATGTATATTCATCTAATTGAGAGTTTTCCACTTACTGTTGAACTGAGGTATCATTTAGCCAAAAGCCAGATGTGAACTTCTGAAGTAAGGTACATGTCATGTTCAGCACATTCCAAGTTCCTGGGAGAAGGGCTCAAATTGAACAGTTATGATCTGCATTTTCACTTCTGCCTTGAGCACTCCTGAGGCTATGGGCACATGACTCTAGTCAAAGGAAGTCTTTGCTATGGTAATTTTTTTTTGCCAATAGAGGTAGATTAGAATAGTATACATATCACCTGCTATTGAAGTTAAACCAGTTGCAAACGATTATAAATATGTACATCTCTAAGGAGAAATACGAATAGTAAACATTGGTTAGCACCAAAAAAAGGTAGAAAAAAGCAGTCTTAAAATTAGGAATGCCACCTGATAAATGATAGTTTGGGGAAGTTCACTGAGCCTGAAATTTTGACAGTTTAAAACCTGATCCTTGGAAGGTGCATTTTTACAGCTACTATATATCTATGGAAAACTTGTGGTTTTTCTGGTAAGTGTGACTGGCTTCTGGTTGCATCTTTCATATTTTCTTTCCTGTAGAGAAAAGGAAATAGAGACTCCTAGGTTGAGATTTTGAAAATAGCCAGCATGGGTCTATGTCTGATCCTGCCGAGGCAATTAGAAGCTTTACCTCTGATTTTTGGGAAGGAGCAGAGTTGCATTTGCATGAGAGGGTTTAGAAAACACTGCCCTGCTGTTTTCAATTGGCCTTTTACAAAATAATTACCTATATTTTATGTTCTACATGTTGTTTCACAGCCTTTGTAAAACAATCAGGAATTTACCATTTGAAAAGGCTGACTTGTGTTTGCCAACACAGGAAAGAAACCTACCAAAATGTAGTATGTCTAAACTTAATAATATTTCCAATTTCTATTTGCCTGGGCAGTCAACTGATAGCTGGTCAGGTTCACAAAGTCAAACACTCATTTGCACATGTGTCTCCACAGCTAAATTCCATCAAATCAGATTTTCAGGGGCTTTGCCCAAGGAGCTCTTTTTCCTGCTTCCAGCAAAGGTGACTCTCAAATGGAGCCCAATGCACTTTTATTTTGTCTAAGTAATGTTTTCAGATTGACAATCTAATGTCTTGGGGAAAAAAAAAAATATTCTATGATTTTTTTTTCATAGCACTCGCTCAGGTAGCTCTAGTTTCCTTGTAAGGTATATAATGCACAATAACATTTATTCCAGTATAAATTCTGGCATACAGAAAAACTCCTAAGGAATAAAAGCTGTTCCTTTGTTTCTCGTCAAACACAGAATACCTGTTACGAATTTCCACTTTCTGCATGTGCCAGGCTATTCTTTGGTTCCAGCTTTGCCCTCAAAATTATGCATGCAATTCCCAAGTAATACTAGAGAAAACTATTGGCTCAATGGGAATCAATGGAAACATCAGCTTCAGGAGGAGCAAATGGTCTGATGGGAAGAAATGGTGGCTTTGTTTCTCAAAAAGGCCAAAAGGGAAACCAATGGCACAGTTAAGAGAACACTGCATGGAGAAACTAGCCCTGTCTTTGACACATCTTATTTTTTGCCATCTCACACATACACACGCACACACAAGTAGTCTATTTTAAGTGTCCTTTGGACAGCTAAATACTCCAGCCTTCCCAAATAAGGGATGTGATAATCTGAAGCATTTCTGTTGCTAAGAAACTTGCTAACACTAAAGCCAGGACAATGCATTCAGTGGGCTCCTGCATTCATTAAGACACCATACCAGTGTCCTGTGCCTGCTGTGGTCTTGTGAATTAGCTGAAGGTTGAAGTTAATAAGCTGGTTCCATGCTCTGAAATGACTGCAAACAGCAAACTAACCATTCCACCTCTTTGCAAGCTCCCAAGAACAAGGCTGGCTGGGTCAGTGAAGTATAGCTTTGGCTTCTTATAATAAGGAGTTACACCCAAAGTGAACAGAATTGAAAAATACTACGTAGCTATTTCAGCGATCTTACACAAAACAGTCCTGCAGAACTTAAATGTTCATTGCTTGTCTGTAGCTGGACAGAGCTCCATACAGTTCATTCAATCATCTAATTTAACAGAGAATGACACTTTTTAAAGCACAGTATCAAATACCAAAAATGTTGAAAAGAAAATGCACAGCATGGTCTGTATAAACAGGTTACTTAAAGGTAATATGATTTCCCTATATAGTACTGATTACTGTGGCACAGGTTCAAGGAGTTAAATGATGCATGCTTGAAGAAGTGGCAGCTGATTTTTCCAGAGAATAAGTAGGATACTAGGTTTTTAAGACTGGAGAGTTCACGTGGATGTCTATAATTGAAGAAAAGCACCAGAGGTCCGTAACCTGAGCACAGGACTGGTCACCAGGAGCACTTGATAGATGTATATTCCCTGCACAGCTTTGCACAAATTTTATATTTCTTCCCTTAATTGGAGGCAAGGGGTAATCAAGGCATTGAGAATTATACATTTCAGTCCATGTAGAATTTTCCAAGAGATCAGTGATGTTCTTGTAATGGCTAAAATTTGGACCCATTTCCAGTTGTTCCCTTTTACTAAAGGTATTGTATTTCTCTGAGGCCGGTACATAATGACCTATACTCCTGTCTCCACATATGGTGTCTTTTTTCCAGAGAAACTCAGTAGTAGCAGAACACCTTGTGATTGATCTCCTTTGAATGTTAACAAGCAAAGAACATGCCGTTAATAAAATCCAAAGTATGAAAATCTATCTGTCATCAGTATGATGAATCTAGCCCATAATTCCTCAAATCAAATCCCTCTGTGAAAGCAACAGGTGTTCGCAGATCAATTTGTCTGTGGATTCAGAGTAAATCAAAAATGAACTGCCCAGAAGCTAAACTTTGAGTCCATCTAATTGAAAAAACATTACAATTGCTAGGTCCGATTATTCACACAAGAGTAAGCGTATGGTGTGCTTATTGCCTACAGCTACAGATCGCAGTCACCATTTTTAAACACTTTTTTCAGTGAAAGCGGGTGCTTGGCATGGCTACAGAAATGAGCCACCATAGAAGGAGTGAGTTTGTTATGGACATTTGCTGTATGCCCAACCACAGTCTCTGCAGAACTGCTATGGCTTGTCCTTCAGAGATTTCTTTGTAATGGGGTGTTTTGCTCCTGATATGGGGAGAGAGCAAGATCTCTACCTTGCAGTGGTGGGGACAAGCAAGAGATTGGTGGGCTTGTGTGAGATCAGTTCCAAAGGTTGAAGTAAAATGGCCTTCTGAAGCCTATTCTGACCCACACAGCAAAATTTCCCCTACGGCTCCAGAGGCAAGGGGCTTAGATTCAATGAGCCACTGACGACATGCAGCTTACAATTAACAAACCACCGAAAGGAGGATTTACTATCAGTGCATGCCTTGAGTTACAATTTATTATGGCTGATTTCTTTTTGATTGTTTTTCCAACCCAAAAGAAGATATTAGGAATATTGCCTTACTTTAATGGCAAAAANAAAAAAAAAAATTTCATTTATAAAAAAAAAAAAAAAAAAAAAAAAAAAAAAAAAAAAAAAAAGAAAAAAAAGAAAAAAAAAAGAAAAAGGGCAATCTGCAATAAAGAGTTCTTTAACCTCTAAACTGATCATGAGTATTCAATCATTTTTCACCATTCTTGTGTGATAGTTTTCCTTAAGTGTGGACATGAAGCGTGAAATCCAGTAGATGCACAGATGGTGATCTTTTTTTTCCAATTATTTTTCCCCTTGTTGTGGTTTAACCTCCAGGCAGCTAAAACAACCACACAACCATTCACTCACTCCACCTCCCCATAGTGGGACAGGGGAGAGAATCTGAAAAAAAAAAAGGTAAAACTCATGGGTTGAGATAAAGACAGTTTAATATGACAGAAAAAGGAAATTAACAATAACAATAGAACATACAAAACAAATTATGCACAGCAAAATTGCTCACCACCCACAGACCACCAATGCCCAGCTAGTTCCTGAGCCATGATCTAAAGCCCCAGCCAGCTTCCCCCAAGTTATGCACTGAGCATGATGTCACATGGTATGGAATAGCCCTTTGACCAATATGGGTCAGCTGTCCTGACTGTGTCCCCTCCCAGCTTCTTGTGCACCCCCAGCCCCCTCATTGGCGGGGCAGTATGAGCATCCTTGACTTGGTATAAACACTGCCTAGCAACAACCAAAACATCAGTGTGTTACCAACATTATTCTCAGCCTAAATCCAAAACACAGCACTACACCAGCTGCTAGAAAGAAAGTTAACTCTATCCCAGCTGAAACCAGGACATTCCTCCACTCCAGGAAGAATTTGGGATCCCAGGCAGCTGTACTTATTCTGCCTAAACAGTGCAGGAAGAAAGGCATAAAATTGGAAGCACAAAAAAACAAACCAACCAACCAACCAACCAACCAACCAAAAAGCACAAACCAAACCAAACCAAACCACAACAAAAAAACCACAAAAAAAACCCCAACTTACAACTTTGCTGTTAAAAATTAGCTTTTGGGAAACAGTGTGCTGGGTTTGTTCCAGTAACTATTTCATGTAAAACTTAGAAATAACTCAATGAGGACAGACAGGACTTGCACCTTTGCCACCTGAGCACTCTGACTGCTATGCCACCCCGTCTGCTCCCTCTCTTGTTATTGCCAGTCTTTAAGACTTGAATTCCCACCTGCTAGATGGAAATTTTCAACACCTCAACTACTCCAGCTCAAATAGCCTCCTGTCAATGATTAGGGAATTTACCACTGGGCTAGCCCTCCTCCTCCACCTTCTGCTGCATACCTTTATTGACAGATCTAACATCTACACTATTACAGAAATGATGAACTTCATCCAACTTTTGAAGGAAAAGACTGAGCCCAGCATCTTTTCCTAAGCACAGGATAGCTTTCCAGTCTTTGTTTCTAACTTTTCAGATGCACCTGATTTAAAAAGTGTTTTTCTATTAGTCCCTTCTCTCTGGTATTTGGTATTAGATGGTATAAGCATTCCTTGTCTACATTCTCTGTTGGAAATCCTGTACTAAGACATGCAGAGGCCTTGTCTCTGGTTCCCATGTCAACACTGTGGGTGTCTGCTCCTGGGGTCTGGATGTTAAACTCTAACGTGTTATACAAATGAGCAATGCAAAATTGTAACTATGTTTTTTTGTTCTGTCCTTCTCCAGGATCATCCCTCTTTAAACTCTCGGAGGGGATTTAGTGTATCTTCATGCTACACTACCCTGTGCAAAGACTTCTGTTGTCCTTGCTACAGCAGTGAGCGAGTACGAACAGGCACCTTCCAGGGAATGTGAAGACACCAGATGATACCTGCCTGGGCCAGCTGAGGATCCAGCCCATGACCCCCAGCCACCCACCTGCAAAAAATCCTGGCACCTGCATAGTCCCAGACAAACTGTGGCCCTTTCTCAGTGCACATGGGCCACATCCAGGGTACACTGTACATCATCTCATATGGTTCAAGCTGAACTATATCAACCCACACAGGGGGAGTCCTGTCCACCCACGGTGATAATTAGCCCCAGAATGATCTCTGGACTTTACAATGCCTCTGGTACTTTTGAGTGCGAAGTGCTGTTGGCTGGGAGGGAAGACCTGGCAGGAGGACAGGAAACAGCACTCTGCTGTCTCTGTTTAATCACAACCATATTTTCATAGAGCCATAGAATAGCAGGTTGGAAGTGACCTCAAGGATCATCTGGTCCAGTCTTTCTTGGCAAAACCTCTGTCAAGACAAAAGCACCATGTGGACAAGATGGCACAGTACTCCATCCAGCCAGATCTTAAAAGTGTCCAATGTTAGGAAATCCACCTCTTCCATGGGGAGATTATGCCAATGACTGATTGTTCTTAGAGAGAGCAGGAGAATACTGAAGTGAAAAGCCAGTGTCCAATTTGGCCATTAAAATCTGGTAGAAAAGCAGAAAATTTGTACTGCTAAAAATCAGCTGATAGAGAAAAGAGGAGCAAGGCAGAGGAAAGGAGACCTGAGCCCTGAGAGACAGCTTTCCAAGAGCCCAGTGCAACAAAAGCACATTCAGGAATAAACTTTTACTAGGAGTAGTAAACAACAAACACATGTGATCAGGGAAATGCAGGGATTGATAAAGAAAAGTAAAGAAGTGTGTATGAAGACACTTGTAGATGAAACACTAACCTTGTGTCGATCAGGGAACAAAAGGTACAGCCTTAGAAAACCACTAGTGAAAATGAAACCAGGACTATACAAGATGTGAAGGAAAATAAAAGGTTTTGCAGCCATATAAAGTAGTAATCTTGCTCAAGGAACACTGTAGGCTTTGAAAGACAGGGCAAGCACACAGAAGCAGGACTTCCTTGCATCTATGCTCACCAGGGAGATTGGAGGAAGCAGGAATAATTTTGCTATACTCAGACAGGGAAGGAGAAAAATAACTAACAAGTGAGGAAGGTACTGGAAGACTCAGAAAGGAATTAGATCAGTCAAAAAAACTTCTGATAGCTCCAGGATTTGACAGAACAGGAATTAGAAACAAACTATTTTCAGACATTTATGATATTTTCATTGATTCTAGCTGGGGACTAGAGAGAAACCTATCTGACACCCTCTATTTAGGATGGTAACAAGGGAAGAACTATGAAAATACAGTCTTTTACAAAAAGGTTAATACATGCTTTCCAGTGAAATAATTAGCTGGTTTTGCTGTTTCCTGGATGGGAAACTAGCAGAGAGTGTTTGATTAATGAAATGCAGATTTAACTCTTTATTTTTGTTCAATAAATAAATAGATCCCACCACAACAAACCTCAAAAGAATAGAAGTTTTAGGTCCAAATGAAGTTCAATTTTTTTTTTTTACTTTTTTTTTTTTTTTTCCTTCACTGCCTGTCTGCTGTTATTTGAGAAACTTGGCCTTAAATAAATGTCCTCACAGTCCAACCCTGCTTTCAGCTGGAGACTGCAGTGAAGTCACAAATCTGTGATGATGATATCAAACTGGTTCTAAGGAAACGTTAGCCATGTCACAGATTCAATGTTAGCATTTCACCAAGATTCAGAAGAGGGCAAGAAAGGCTTTGGAAGTGCCAAATCTAACTTGAAAGCATGCCCTTTGTAAACATGTATATGAAACAATAGTTGAAACATAACATTGTCACTGTTAATTGGAGACATTTAGATATTTTTAATTTTGATGCCTCACTAAAATATGGTAAGTGCCAATGAAATGTGACAAAGCCCTGGTTTGTCTTGTTGCTGAGGAACATGAATACCATCCAATTTGTCCCTGAGTGCTACAATGAGAATGTGTTTTGCACATTGGATCTAAGATCAGATATTGCTTCTAACACATTGATGACAGGTTTTTTTGAACTTATGTTACAATATGTAAGATTTTACTTTAAAATTCAGTTCCTAGTAACACATGGTTTTATGTTAAGATCATAGCTTTTGTTTAAAATATATCTACAAATACATTTGAAAAACATTTGAAAATATGAACCAAGCATGCTCTGAAGGAAAACAAGGAGAGACCCAAACTAATTTTTTTTTAAGAGAACTCTTTTGTCTTTGTCATGGTTTAGCCCCAGCTGGCAGCTAAGCACCATGGGGCTGCTCACTCACTCCTCCCCTTCCCCAAGGGAATGGGGAGGAGAACAGAAAAAAATCCCTTATGGGTTGAGATAAAGACAGTTTAATAAGATAACAAAGGAAGAGAATAATAATGACAACAGTAGTAATAACAACAACAATAATAATTATAATAATATAATTATAATTATAATAATACAAGTGATGCATAAATGCAATTACTCACCACAACAGAAAGAAAAAAACAACAACAACCCAATGCCCAGTCTGTTTCTGAGCAGCAAATCTGCCTCCTGGCTAGCTTCCCCAGTTATGTCTGGAGCATGACGTTGTATGGCAGGGAATATCCCTTTGACCAGCCTGGGTCACCTGGGTCACCTGTCCTGCTCTCCCAGCTTCTGCTGCACCTGGCAGAGGGTGAGAAGCTGAAAAGTACTTGACTTAGTGTAGACACTACAATTACCTAGTAACAACTAAAAACATCAGTGTGTTATCAATATTATTCTCATCCTAAATCCAAACCACAGCACTATACCAGCTACTAGAAAGACAATTAACTCTATCTCAGTTGAGACCAGGATGGCGTCCACCATTATGTCACGCCCAGGTCCTATTCTTCCCAAACATCTCAATTAATCACCATCACTTTTCCTGTCTTTTGATATGTACACACAGATGTCATTCCCTTAGTCTATGGGACATCCCTCTAAAATGTCCATTGAGTTCATTTAGTCCATGACTTTTGGGCTCCATCTGTCCTAACAGCCTCTCAGGGCAGGAGGGATGGTGTGTGATGTTGGAGTTTTGCATGCTGCATCTGGAGCCCATAGCTGATCTATCTGACATGGTCCATGCTCACGGTCTGTGGGTTGAAGATGTCAGTCTCAAGGAAGCTGATGAGTGCTCGTTGCTGAAGCCAGTTCTGGTTTCATCACCTCTGTACCTTGCTCATTTTCATCAAAGTCCATTCTTCATTAGTCTCAGTGATTCTTACTGTAATACTGTTGTTATGGCATATAGCAATCATAGTAGTGATAACATGCGACATTATGTAGCAATCAACATCATACAGTTTAAATCATTGGCTATTCTCACCCTAAATCAAATTCCCTTGAGGTACACATCAGACTTCCCCATCTTTCTGCATTACTCACCACATGCACCCAAGTCCTTGAGCAAAAGTGATCCCATGGATGGCTTTGTCTTTGCCTAAAGCAGGGGTAACCCAGACTGTTTTCCCCAACATATTTGTTATGTGAATTATGGGGACTTTATCCCCTTCTACAGTACATGAAAGTTTTCTTTGGGCAGGGCCAGCTCGATTAGTAGATCCTCTCATGTTGACTAACCAGGTGGCCTTTGCTAAATGTATATCCCAATGTTTGATGGCCCCACCACCCATTGCTCTCAGTGTAGTCTTTAGCAGTCCATTGTATGGTTCAATTTTCCTGGAGGCTGGTGGATGTTACCAGCCCGTGTGATACGCCCACTCAACGCCATGCTCCTCGGCCCAAATGTCTATGAGGTTGTTTCAGAAATGAGTCCTGCTGTCTGACTGAGTTCTTTCTGGTGTGCCATGTCACCACAGGACTTGCTTTTCAAGGCCCAGGATAGTGTTCCGGCAGGGGTCATGGGACAGGGGGTATGTTTCCAGCCATCCGGTGGTTGCTTCGACCATTGTAAGTACGTAGTGCTTGCCTTGGCATGTTTGTGGGAGTGCATTGTAATTGTCCTGGCTCTGGCTAGGATAGAGTTAATTTCCCAAGGAGCCAGGCCAGGTGAGCCAGGCTGGCCGGGGGCTATTCCATGCCATGTGACGCCATGCTCACCATAACAGGGGGCTAGTCAGGGAGGGGCGGGTTCGGCGTGGCTCTGGGGTGGGCTGAGGGTCTGGTCGGTTGCTGGGATTGGTAAATTGCTTTCCATTATCACCTATTGTGTATATCTGTTATCAGTACT
>VXBL01008416.1:0-22493 GCA_013400195.1 Aramus guarauna | reverse complement strand
GGGTTGGACCTAGATGATCTTTCATGGTCCCTTCCAACCTCAGCCATTCTATGATTCGATGATTTATTTACAAGACAATGCCAGCAAAAAACATAATGTTGTTTAAAGAATGATGAAAGACCCATCTGTTTGAATATTTCCTTGTTCTTAAAGGATAGAAGAGTGTGTGCTGCAATTAAGTAACTGGTATTTTCTCCTCGGTTGGAAGAGGAGCAAAAATAAAATTCCGGAGAAGGGTAAATCACCCCTTGCAAGTATTTTACTGCATAAATTATTAAAAACCCAAACTGCAAGGATGTAGTTCATGCCAATTTTCTGGTATTATCAGTCCAGAAAGTTTAATTACAAATAGCATGCTTGTGAAACATTTTATGAAATCCTAAATTGCACTTTATTCAATACCAGTATCTTCATATAAAATTGTATGAGTTCATATGTTCCACTTAAGTACTCCAGATGGCCTTCAGGAAAGACTACTGTCAAAATTGGACTAAATTCATTTTCCTGGGACAGCACGCACTTGCCAAACACCCTTTTCTAGAGGTCAGTTTGGAATGGGAAGCAACTTACTTGTGTTCATATACTGTGTGAGCATATGCACATTATAACTTCCCAGGGTATACATAAGTCTAGAATGTCCCAAATCAGCTATACCTTGCAAGCAGAAAGCATCCTGCCATGTGAGAGGAAAATAAGGCAATACCGATGTAAAGAAAATAATTGTTTTTTCTTTAGTCTTCCAAGAAAAGCATATAAATAATTTCACGTCTAAAAAAAGCATCTTAATCAACAATGAAGAATAAAATCTCATTCCTTAGTTTTAAAATATTTCTTATTCTGAGTATCGTAATATATTTTAAAAATATATTTTTGAGACAAATGCAAGCAGGGTTGATGTAGAAAACATTTTTCCTCAAAAGATTATTCATGTGATAATGATGGGTGAGAGCAAGATCGCAAAGACAGCGTCCAGTCAAGCATGGAGCCCCTTGCATAGTCTCAAAGACAACATGTAATAGGGCACCTTGAAGAAGTAGACCAGACCTGGTTTTAACAGAATTGAGTTCTGAACTGGAAGGCTTACTGAATAAGATAGGAGCTTTTAAAACATGATGTCTTCATCTTTGTAACCACAATAGAAAGTGACAGATGTTCAAAGACATTGGCTGCATCTAGTTGGAGCTATTGGGGGAAAAAAAAAAATCTTTTCAACAACTTAAACTACTTCTGTCTATAGTAATTCAGAGAGGAACATATTTTCATTTTACCACAATCACGTATTTATGAAGAAAGGGAATTCAGCTCCAAGGAATGAAGTAAAGTAACAATAGTACCAGACTTCATTTTACACTCTCAAGATCCAAAGAATCGGAGAATACTGGGAAAACTGAAGGGAGAAAATGGTTACAGATGTATTCTACTGGAAAGCACTACAAGAAGGACCAAATATCTAGTTGCTGTAACGCATGTATTCCCCATACAGAAGTATGCAGAGAGTGCTCAGGTAAGAACCCTTTCCTACGTCTTCAAATACTGCCACACGATTCCAAACATTATGATGACGACACTGAATTTAGACAAACATACTTTTTTGTTTGTTACTTACCAGCTCTGTGTGAACTTTAAGATGTGCCTGGAGCTTGTATTTATCTGGAGTAGAGTAGTCGCAATGTTCTGTAGGACATTTCAGCAAAATATTACTGTGTTTCTGAATGACGTGACGCTTAAGGCAGTTTTTGGTGATGGAAGAATAATTGCACTGGGAACAGTAATATAAATGTTCTCGAGTGTGCGTACGAACATGCATGTCATAATGCACTTGGTACCAAAACAACTTGCCTGAAAATAAAATTAGACACCAAGAAAGTAATTTCTAAACAACTGTTAGTGAAAATTCCAGCACATTCAGTTGTCTTTTTGGACAAAACACAGTTTGAATCCTGTCCCTTTTGCCTTTAATGAAAACTTGTCCTAAAGACCCTTCACTACTGAAACTACCTTAGAAAAACCACTTTTGTCTAAAAAGATCATGTCATATGTCCTGAAACAGACTAATAAGGGCAACTTTAATACATATCAATGATCTTTTTCCTAATGAGAAAGTCCTTTAAATCTGTTCTCCTACAGAAAGAATCTGAATGCAACTGTATAGTAAAAGAGATTGTCAAAACCTTTTTTATTTCCTATCATGTTATTCCTTCCTAAAAGCTTTTCTGACATAATGACACCAAAAAGAAAAAGCGCACAGCAATTCATCTAATGTACAATGTTATGGTGTTTCAAAGCTTTTTTTTTTTTTCCCCCCAAACTTTGATTCCTTTCCCTTCTCAAGAATGAAGGCTACAAAATAAATCCTGAATTGTTTCCTTCGCAGCTATGGAAACACAAAAATTTTCAGTTAGAATAAACGGGAATGGTGTATTATTCCCACTTTCATAAACTGAAAAAGACAATTACAGTCAGAACAGTCTTGATCTGATACTATGTAATGAAAATTTTCATCTCAAAAAACTGGTTCAAAAGAAGTCACAAAAAATTGCCAGTATATGTATCAATCTACATTCTGTACAATACTCATACACACTTCCATACTATTTGAAAAACACTCTGAATTTTATACAAAGCTGATAACGAAGCTTAAGCATTAAAGCATGGACTGACTAATGCTGATCACGTGCCTAAATCTGCTGTGTTTGGCTCTAGTGAAAGTTATGAGGTGGGGAGAGGCACATGGACAGAAATAATCTAATTCTATCAAATTTCACATCAACAGAAAATTGAGCCTAGGAAAGCATTGCTATGCTATATTCCAGTAGTGGGCTTTTTTGAGGAGATTTGAGTCATTTCACACTATTTATACAGCCCAAAGTAAATCTCACTGGGCTCCAGAATCCATACTGAACTACAAAACTGATCTGCTACAGAGACACACAAATATATCAAAAACTAAACCAGTGGAGCAGGAAAAAGATGCCCCACTATATACCATTAAAAAAACAAACAAACAAAAACAAAAAAACACCCCAAAACAACAAAAACATGATTCTACTACTCCTTACCACAATATTCACATTCCAAGTCTCCATAAACTTTCCTTATCCTCTCACACAACTCCGTGTTCATTTGTCTCTTCTGCAAACTATCCAAGATCTGCATAAAGGCAACGGCTCCACTCCCACTGTCTGACGTAGCTGCATTAGAAGAGGCTGGCTGTGGACTGCTGGCTGCATTAGCTTCTGGTGCTGGCAAAGGGTTTGTGGTTTCTGCTGAATTTTGAATTGGCGGATCGCTTGTTTCTGATTCACTAGAAGGAAGAGATTGATTTCTCTCTTCAGAGAGTGAAAGGTTCTCAGTCATTCCATTGTCCTGACTTGGATTTAAACTTTTGTCTTCAGACAGCAGAAGCTGTATTTCTTCACCCTGCTCATTTACTGAACTGCAGTGATTAACTACTTCTTCATTTGCAGGAGAAACTTTTACCTCATCAGAACCGGAAGTACCATTTTTCAGCAGAAAGCAATCTGATGCTACACAGGATTGAATGTTTTGGACTGCTATATCTGTTGTCTGACATAACGTCTCCGTTACATTCTCCACTGTAGGATTTTCAAATTCTAACAAAGGGACTGTATCAATTTTTAAGTCACCATTATGTTGACCATTCTGCTTTACATCTGCAGCTGCTGATTCACCTTTACAAGCAGATGGCTGTGGTGTGTTAATAGCATCAGTACTCATGACAGTCAATTCATCTGCACTTTGTGCAAGCTGTTCACCAAGGGCTTCTGGCTGGATATCACCTCCTGGCTCAAGGAGGCAGAAACTCTGATTGATAGAACTGTTAAAAACAGAAGTCTCCTGCAAATCCGCATGCACATCTTTGATGTGAGCACGGAGTCTTACAGAACTGACAAATTTCTTCAGGCACACAGAACACACATAAACAAATGGGTGTTTTCGCACGTGAAGCTCAAGGGCTTGGTATTTAGTGGCTCCATGGCCACAGAGCTCACAAGCAAAGGGCCTTTCATCACCATGAACAAGCATGTGACGGTCTCGATCGAGTTCATTTTTGAATTTGCGTTCACAAATATGGCAGTCATAAAGAAGTTGTCTTTTGCCCTCTCGTGTCATCAAGCGAAGCTCATCAAAAACGTCCTTCACTTTTTTATCTTGAAGGTCATGTGTTTCCTTGATGTGCTTGATCAAATTTTTAACATCTGAGTATTTCTTTTTGCAGAAGCGACAATGCTGCTTAATTTTCTTATGAACTCTTTCAATATGGACTTTGAGATGGCCTTTGCTGAGACAAGTGAACGTACAATAATCGCAGCTAAACTTCTCCCCTGTATGTTTCCGCATGTGAACATTAAGGTTGGCTTTGATTGCACTGGCATAGCTGCAGTATGAACACTTGTAAGGTTTTTCATTTGTGTGAATCCTCAAATGTGCTTGGAGGGAGTGTTTAAATTTGAACACCTTGTTACAGTATTCACAGGTAAAAATCTTCAGTTGAGTTGGACCCAACCTAAAAAGAAAGCAAACTAGTTATGTTTACAATATTGAAATTTAGTGACGTCAAAATTTCCCTAGATATTCATAATGGACAGAAATATTTACTTTAAATGATTTTTAAAAGGTCCTCCCCACAAGCATTCTGAATTCTACAACTTCTGCACAGATCCTTTTCAGCTGTTCTTTTATGTAAAAGGCTCAGAAAATATTTTGATTTCAAGAAAACACATAGAGAAGCATTTCAGTCATATTTTGCATGAACATGAATGGAAGTACTTCAAAATTACCTGCTAGATTTCATTGCCTGTTCATACGGGGTTTGCTGAATGGCATATTCTTGATATCCTCTTCGTTGTGAGGGGTCCTGAACTGTTGCCTCTGGAGTTGTGGGTTCACTTTCTTGGGGAGCAGCCTCAACAGGAACAATTTTTGTGGCTCCTAAAAGCAAGAACAAAAAAATGCTTATTAAAAATACCATGTTAAAACATGCACTGTCTATAATATACAAGTCTAAACAAAACATTGAAGTTTGTACTCTATTTTACTATTTTAGTTTCTGTTGTTAAATTCATGTGCCTAAAACGATGGATACAATTCCAGAAGACATTAGTAGTTACAGCACAGATCTGCTTAAACAACACACCAGGACTGCTGGCTCTGAGGGTTATTCATGGTGCTTGATGCCTACTATTATGAGATCCTATATCCAAATACATCCACTTTTAAAAAAATGTAACTTTTCAAAATGAAATTTTAATTTTCCCATTTCTGCCTCATACTACATCCTTTGAAAACGTCAGCCAAGCTGTTTAATCAGTTCCACAAATAAGGCTGGGGAAAATACACTGTTTAGTCTATATTTAAAAGTCTGCTCATCTTTTCCTTAAACAGATCTTTTATTGCTTATATTTTGGGGTATGCTGCCATCCCCTCAGAATAAAAGAATATGTTCCATGTGCACATCTCAATCTCCATTACAAGCAGGAGTAAAGGGGCTCCACTGAACGCACTAAGATCAGATTCTATCCCTCAGAGCTTTACTGCTGGTTGAGGCAAAAATAAGGGTATTTTGAGATGTGACTGAGATTATTTTGCTGTGTCGTTTTTATTTTCTGAACAGTGGCAGGAAAAACTTAATGCTGGGCATCCATAATTAGCATTGAAGGTAATGAAAATCCATATAAATATTAATTTACACTGAACCACCCCTCCAACCTCATGCATATCAAACCAAGCACCCATTATTGATTCATTCCCTCCTTTTTAACTTGTATGTCTGTAACTCATCCACCCATGTGTTCAATGGGAATGCTATTATCTTCAAAAGTTGAAATTGTATGTATTTGTATTTTTATTCACATATCTATTACAATTATATAAATATTTGTGAAATCTTCATATTCTACTAACAAGTAATACAGAAAAATATTCAGGAAAAAAATTTGCTCTCTGTTCTAATATTGAAAAAAGTATAGTAAATGAGGGACCGTACACTGAATAACTAAAAGAAAACGAGACATTGAATATGTAGTAATAGATGAACACCCATCCATCCTATGAAAAAAGTATTACAGGACCTGTAATTAAAGGCTGGGGACAAGGAAGCAAGAGAGGTTGCACATGAAAATATCTTTGAATTAAATAACGAAGTTAACAACTTCAGGTAAAACTGAAATTTGGTAAATTTCCATTTATTTTCTTTTTCTTGGATATTATGTTATCATCTGATCTCATTTTAATTCACCTGATTAGTAGCTGAGGGGAAAAAAAAAAGTACAATACACCTTTGTGACAGAGGAAAGAATTTACATTAAGAAGCAAAGAAATCTGAGACATGAAAGCCTAGAGAGCAAAGCACAGAATCAACACACTCAACATATTTTTAACAGATTCTCACTGTTATTCATATATAAGCATATATAAAATGAAAAACCTGAAGAGAAAGAAGAAAGTTCAAAAAATTATTCACGAGCTATTCCTTTAACAAAAAAGATGCAATTAATTCTTGTTTCACTTGACGAGCATGCTCCTGAAGAGATTATTTACAAAATATATGCAGTATTAGCATAAAGTCTCTGAAACACAAATTACAAGAATAACAAAACTAAACCACAGAGAGTACATCATCCAAAGAAAGCTAGCTGGTTCGCAAATTACCAAATCTCATGTCCCTAAAAAAAATTTTAGCCTGCAGAATAGCAAAAGCATCAGGAAAAAGGTAGGTAGAGTATACGGGATAAATCGATAATAAGTGGAGGTTACCCCAACACGTGCAAAAGCCTCAGGGGCATTAAGGTGAGGAAAGCAGTGTTGTAGACAAGACAAGGGGAAAAGATGGAGATCTGAGAGTCATTCAGAGTGATTTAAAGTGGGAAATGAAGATATTTTTAGAACAGGTCATTTGGGAGTATGTAAGAGGATTGAAGCTTTTCGGTATCGGATGGTACATCAGCCAACTCTGTAAACAAAGACTCTAATAGCTCTGTTGCTCACTGAACTGGCTGGATCTAAAAATGCCTTTTTTTGACTACTGGTTTTGAATAACGCTTTCAGTTCGGTACAGTTTCTGCCAGCTGCTCAGAACTGAACTTCCAAGTTTTCAACCTAGATGTTACCAGAACATTATAATTTCTGTGCTTCCTGTCACTCACTCTCCCACAAACGCCCAGTTAACCAGCAGGATTGCATCTCTCAAATTGCTCAGTAGTGGTCCAGTGAGATGAAAGCTTGTTATTACAGTACAGGAGACATGGTTCAATCTTGAATCACAGAATCACAGAATGGTTTGGGTTGGAAGGGACCTTAAAGATTACCTTAGTACCAACTCCCCCGCCATGGGCAGGGACACCCTCCACCAGACCAGGTTGCCCAAAGCCCCATCCAACCTGGCCTTGAACATTTCCAGGGAGGGGGCATCCACAGCTTCTCTGGGTAACCTGTTCCAGTGCCTCACTACCCTCTGGAAGAGGATATTCTTCCTTATATTTCATCTAAATCTACGTTCCTTCAGTTTAAATCCATTCCCCCTTATCCTATCACTCCATGACCTTGTAAACAGTCCCTCTCCAGATTTCCTGTGGGCCCCCTTCAGGTACTGGAAGGCTGCAGTAAGGTCTCCCCAGAGCCTTCTCTTCTCCGGGCTGAACAACCCCAACTCTGTCAGCTTGTCCTCATAGGAGAGGTGCTCTAGCCCCCTGATCATCTTCGTAGCCTCCTCTGGACTCGCTCCAACAGCTCCATGTTCTTCTTTTGTTAGAGGCCCCAGAGCTGGATGCAGTACTTCAGATGGGGTCTCACGAGAGCGGAGTAGAGGGGGAGAATGACCTCCCTTGACCTGCTGGTCACGCTTCTGATGCAGCCCAGGATACGGTTGGCTTTCTGGGCTGCAAGCACACATTGCTGGCTCATGTTGAGCTTCCTGTCCATCACCAACCCCAAGTCCTTCTCCTCAGGGCTGCTCTCAATTCATTTTCTGCCCAGCCTGTAGCTGTGCTTGGGACTGCCCCGACCCATCTGCAGGAGCTTGCACTTGTTCTTGTTGAACTTCATGTGGTTCACACAGGCCTAGATCTCAAGCCTGACAAGGTCCCTCTAGATAGCATCCCTTCCCGCCACCATGTTGACCACACCAAACAGCTTGGTGTCATCAGCAAACTTGCTGAGGGTGCACTCAATCCTACTGTTATGTCGCTGACAAAGATGTTAGTGCTGGTCCCAATACTGACCCCTGAGGAACACCGCTTGTCACTGATCTCGATTTGGATGTTGAGCCATTGACCACAACAGTTTGAGTGAGACCATCCAGCCAATACCTTATCCACCGAGTGGTCCATCCATCAAATCCACGTCTCTCCAATTTAGATACAAGGATGTCATGCAAGACAGTGTCCAATGATGTGCACAAGTCCAGGTAAATAACATCTGTTGCTCTTCCCTTATCCACCAATGTTGTAACTCCATCACAGAAGGCCACCAAATTTGTCAGGCAGATTTTCCCTTGGTGAAGCCATGTTGGCTGTCATCAATCACCTCCTCATTTTCCATGTGCCTGAGCATAGTTTCCAGAAGGATCTGCTCCATGATGTTGCTGGGCACAGAGGTCACACTGACTGGCCTGTAGTTCCCCACGTTTTCCTTTTTTCCCTCTTTAAAAATAGGGGTTATGTTTGTCCTTTTCCAGTCAGTGGGAACTTCACTGGACAGCCGTGACTTCCCAAATATGATGGAGACTGGCTTAGCAACGTCATCTGCCAGTTCCCTCAGGACCCATGGATGCATCCCATTAGGTCACATGGGCTTGTGCACCTTCAGGTTCCTTAGATGGTCTCGAACCTGACCTTTTCCTAGAGTGGGCGGCTCTTTATTCTCCCAGTCCCTGCTTGTGCCTTCTGAGACGTGAGCAGTGTGGCTAGAGCACTTGCCCGTGAAGACTGAGGGGAAAAAAAGTCATTGAGTTCCTCAGCTTTCTCCTATCAGTATAAAGATGATAAAACATATATTAGACACCAGATCAGTGTTCCCGTACTTCAGTATTTTTAAAATATAAGCAAATTCTTCTATATTTAGAATGACTCAGTTAAAAGAAAATTGAACTGCTCTATATGCATGGCTACCTCTTTCAGGCCTCCCATTTCCTGAACGTGAGACAAAGATCTTCATTAAATGCTCTGCACTAAACCTCCTCTGTGACCTTCTGCCTTTCAGAATGTTTAAGCATTTCCTGAAAAGACTGTTCAACTGTTTAATAGACTTTCGTGTTATGAGTATAAAATTTTAATCGCCTAAATTAGGTAGACTAGATAAGTACTAACTCACCAGTATTTTTCATACTTGGAGTGGACAGAATGCTCCAGGTCATCCTAGCACTACCACCTACATTCTCTATGCAGTTAATAGAGAGGCGAATATATCTATAAATCTAAAGATGGAGATCCAATTCTTCAAACATACTGATAGAGTACTTGCTCACACTAGGCTACCATGTCCCCTCACGTTAGGTAATCACTTCCCACCCACAGATGGTATGGAAACATTAAGAAATATTAGATGCCTCCATCCACTTGAGATGCTGCTGAAGTATGGGCTAGTAATGAACCAGTAGCCACAGCAATCACTGCTGTATCATAAACTAATGACTAATGCCTATGCCCAGAAATTGAAAAATCTGGTTTCTAGTTTCTACTCAACCTAGTAGGTAGTGAACACACATGTCCCACATCCCAAGAGAATGTTCTCAATATTCCTGTCTCTAAGAGCAGCCAGAGGCTTGGGAAAAGTGTAAGAACAAGGCAAACAGATACAAGGTCCGGTTTTCCATTAAAAATATCATATAGAAACATAGAATGGTTTGGGTTGTAAGGGACCTTTAAAGGTCATCTAATTCCAAGCCCCCTGCCATGGGCAGGGACACCCTCCACTAGACCACATTACCCAAAGCCCCATCCAACCTGGCCTTGAACACTTCCAGGGATGGGGCATCCACAATCTCTCAGGGCAGCCTGTTCCAGTGCCTCACCACCCTCACAGTCAAGAATTTCTTCCTTATATGTAATCTAAATCTACCCTCCTTCAGTTTAAGGCCATTCCCCTCATCTTATCAGTCCATTCCCTTGTAAACAGTCCCTCTCCAGATTTCTTGTAGGCCCCTTCAGGTAGTGGAAGGATGCAATAAGGTCTCCACGGAGTCTTCTCTTCTCCAGAATGAACAACCCCAACTCTCTCAGCCTGCCTTCATAGGAGAGGTGTTCCAGCCCTCTCATCATCTTCATGGCCTCCTCTGGACTTGCTCCAACAATTATATGCCAATAAGGAAGATAAAAGTTTTCCTAACTGATTCCCTGGACAATCATTTCAAGAAGTCAGCGTTTACAAATAGCAGGGGAAAAAAGATGTTAACTGTACAGGTCATTTCACAGAATTGTAGAATCTTTAAGGTTGGAAAAGACTTCTAAGATCATCAAGTTCAACCATCAAAAAAACCCCATCATTTTCTTTCAAAAATATCCTTCCTCCAGCACTATTATATCTCTATTTTAAGCGCAGAATGGACTTGAGTTTACGAGATTTTATTTATGCCTTTTGCTTTCCTCTTTTCAGTCAATATCATCTCTTCCAAGTAAATCTCCTTTAAGAGTAATATGATTTGAATTCCTCATGACATTCCAACAGCAACTTCTACAGATAAGCATTACCCAGTGTACTTTATCTTTGGATCAAACTCAGCAATGGCCTCTAATCTCTTACAGCCAGTTCCTTGGAAAAGTAGCTTGTCTTTCACTATAGAGCTCTCCAATATTTATCAACAGTCTAAAAGGTAATCACAATGGAATGAATTATTAAGAATGAATCAGAAATAAAACAGGAGACATCATCAACGAAATTCTTACTAAAATCCAACTAAATTCCTTAAACCTCCTACAACTTCAAGTAAGGACAACAAAAAGGCTACAGAAGAATTAGAAAACAGTAACAAAGGCAAATTCAGAAGTATTTTGTTTGGAATAGGGATACATATCTCAGAGACCTTTAGCTTGGAAGAGACATAAATGATAGAGGAATACCAGAAGAACCTCTGAAATTAGCAATACATGGGAAAAAAAAAGTGTAAATAATCATTCTCTACCTCAAAAACCACAGAGAAAGAAGAGATTAAAGAAATAAGCAGTCAGCAGGCTTAAAATGTAACAAAAGAACGTACACTTTCACCTTGTAATTAAATTATTGAACAATTGCTGCATAATGTTAAAGACACTGAAAAAAATAAATGTATTCAAGAAAGGATTTGGACAAATTAATAGATATGTATTAAATATGATGATCCAGATGCAACCAACAGCTCAATGGCTGTCAAAATCTGGAAGGCTTTACATACTAAGTTTCTTCCCTCCTTCCTACAGAGATGCTGAAAGCTGCCCTTAGAGACAACTGGTCCAACTAGATCAATCTTTAAGCTATGGCTTTTTTTTTTTTTTTTCAAGTTTAAAAACATCTTCACAATGTAGGTACCTCAGTTTGTATAAGTGAAATAATTTGTTATGGGTATGATGTGAATATTTCTTACAATTTCTTTTGGAACAAATGTATCTTTTCAGCTTCTACAGTACCCCATGGAAGGTGCTGCATTCCAAGATAGCTGTGAAAGTGAAACCAACAGAAACTAACCCCACCCATAACCCTGATGTTCCCTGTGCAAATCTACCCCTCACCCCCAAGATAAACCTTAAAAAAAAAGCAAAAGAACCTTTTAATATTTTTATAGGTTAGCTCAATATGAGGTTAAATACATTTTAACTCAAAGAAATAGAAACTCAGACCTATGTATGGTGGGATGAAGATTAGTACCTCTTTTCAGCAGAGCTGGACATTGGATTGGCTGAGCTAAATCAGTCTGTAATCCCCTGGTAATACAGATACTTGCTCACATTCAGAGGGGGAAGCTTTAATTTTCTTAACCTTGCATAATTCCCCATTTGCTTTAAATCAACATAAGGCTAGCTTCTTTTCTCTAGCCCTTAACTCAACTACACATCTGTGATGCCTTAAAAGTGCCAGCACAGGAGTTTATGAAGATGAAGAGGATCAGAGAATGGATGTGGCTAAAATCTATACCATGTGTCTCCTTCAGCAAATATATAATTAGTTTTCTAATGTGTTTTACCACACAACTGCATAAACATGTACAATGCTCCAAAGGACAGGAATTTGTGGCCAGGGGCTAGGGTGGGAGGACAGCACTGTCCCTGGGACAGCAGTCTATATGTACTGGGCTTAATGACTTAAACCACTCTGCTATTTTGAAAAGGCACAGTCAGTTCCCCTCCTTTCCCCTGAAAGACTCATTTTGTCATCACTTTCCAACTTTCCAAACTTATACGGCCCCAATGTGAGATAGTTCAGTAAGCAAAATCTGGTAGAAAAAAAAATTTCTGACTGAGAAAATGAGTATGTGCATGTGTGTGTGCACGTGCACATGTATGCATATTTATTTTGCCTCTTTTTTTGAATCAGTTTACTGCAGGCTGACACAAGCACTATTGCTAGTGCAAGAAAGGGGAAGTGAACCGGGAATTAAGAGACAAGCAGGAAAGCTCCCTTGGCAACAGTCTGATATTATATCAATTCAGATATGTCATAAACCCACAATCATCGTTCTGTGAGCTACCAAAAAAAAAAAAAGTCATCTTCAAAAGAAAAGACTGTTATCACTTTAACAGAAAAGACTGTCATCAGTTAAACTAAGTCAGTCCCAAAAAAGTAAGCAAAACAACATTCTTCAACTTCTTCCCTGCTTCCCAAAAATCTCAATGGGAGAAGGAACCAAGAGTTAATAAATTACAGCACACAGTATAGCAGCAGGAGAACAAAACTGGTCTTTTAGAGAGAGTGGTTACTCAGTGGAAATCAGGGAGAGAAAAACTTGCACAGCGTTGTATTAAGAATTTGTAGGAGAAAAAAATCCAACTTCTTCAGAAACTGAAAAAAAAATTAGCATCAAGAATTTAAATACTTCATGCTTTTTTTGTATATCTTGAGCTCTACTGAAAAACCCAAGAATTCTATCATTGACCGTCTTTACAGGAACTTAAAACAAGTCTCCTAGTTGAGTCCTTAAAATATTACAGGACTCATATAAAACAACAACATAAATGTTGAAAGCAGAATCTCTCCTGAGTCAAACTAATTGAGCATGAATAACAAATTGGTTTTACAAGCCCTGATAATATTACAGAATCTAAACATGGGAAATAAAATACATTACAAAAAAAAACCCAACAGAAGATTGAATACTTCGCAGAGTTTACTCACTGGTTTTTAAAAATACACTATGAGCAAAAGTATCTGCCATTCAAAACAAAGTATTTTTAGACATGCATATAATTGTAGTTATTAATTCTTATTCTTAATTGCAATGCTTATGAAAAACTGTACTCCATTTATTCTGATACAAGATGTGCGTGTTCATGAACAGAGCAGCACTCCCTTTCTTTGGGGTCTTTGGGTCCCTCCAGTTATAGACTCACAAAAGGGTTTGAGTAGGAAGGGACCTTAAAGATCATCTAGTTCCAACCCCCCTGCCATGGGCAGGGACACCCTCCACTAGACCAGGCTGCCCCATCCAACCTGGCCTTGAACACTTCCAGGGACGGGGCATCCACAGCTTTTCTGGGCAACCTGTTCCAGTGCCTCACCACTCTCACAGTCAAGAATTTCTTCCTTATATCTAATCTAGATCTACTCCTCCTTCAGTTTAAAGCCATTACCCCTTGTCCTATCATTACATGCCCTTGTAAACAGTCCCTCTCCAGATTTCTTGTAGGCCTCCTTCAGGTAGTAGAAGGATGCAATAAGGTGTTTGCGGAGCCTTCTCTTCTCCAGAATGAACAACCCCAACTCTCTCAGCCTGTCTTTGTAGGAGAGGTGCTCCAGTCCTCTGATCGTCTTTGTGGCCCAACTCTGGCCTCTCTCCAACAGCTCCATGTCCTTCTTGGCCTGTGGACTCCAGAGCTGGACGCAGTACTCCAGGTGGAGTCTCACGACAGCGGTGCAGGACCTTACACTTGGCCTTGTTGAAATACATGAAGTTCGCACGGGCCCACCTCTCTAGCCTGTCAAAGTAATTCACTGCCTGTACAGAAAAAAATCTACCACTTTTATTCTGACTGTATTTACTCTGTGGGTTAATGCAAGCTTTCAAATTTCTAAAGCTGTAAATCTATTACCTTTCACATGCCTCCCAAGTAAACATTACAGAAAAGGAACATGGGGAAAAATCCATGTTGTCCGACTGTCCTTTCTTCAAAGTTAAAAACTAACTGATCTGTTTGTTCAAAAGGATTTTGAAGAGATCCATTTAGTCATAATCTACTGAACACATGATGAAAAACAGTGTCCCAAACCTCAATAGTGTATAGCAAAATTACAGCAAACTGTTAATGTAATACTCTTAAAAGTATCATTCATTTAAGAAGGAAGACATACAGTCTGAATATTTCCTCTGTACTGTGGATAAAATACAACTAATTCTTCCAGCCTTCTCTATTTCTCTAATTGATAGTATGATTACCTAACATCTTCAAAAGGATTTTACCGCACTAGACATGAAAAGGGCTATTTCCATGCATCTTTAAAGCTAGATAACAGGTGGCTACAGAATGCTAATGCTTGCAGAAAGATGACTAAGTTTTGATAGTGCTTAAGCAGCTTTAAACTTTATTTTCAACTTAAAATGATCTAGCACACAAAAAGCAGGGAAGAGGGGAGAAATGTTTTATCTATTTCTGTTCTTCAACAGCAGTCTATAGCTATAACTCAGTTCTTCAGCACATCATAATTCCCCAGAAAAATGGAATAAAAGACTATGAAAAATCTTTATAGATAGTCCAGACACTGAAGTATTACTGAGGAAAGGGAACAGCCTAAAAATTGCCAGTGACACTAAAATATAATCAGACCATGGAAATTAATGAAAAAAAATAGAAGGAAAAGAAATAAAAAATAAATTAAAACATAATTGTATTCAATGAAATATTTTTCTTTCAATTTTCAAAGAGTTAACCACCTATATAATATCTTCTATAATTTCCAAATTCTGAAAAGCAGGATGGTAATTCACAACTGTCTTAACAGCAATGACTTTTTTATTACATGTATTTTAGCTGGGAAGTTGAACGTAGTAAGATTACTAACTGTCAACCAAATAAATGAGCAGTCGCCGAAGGGAGCTGCTCCAGTGCCAGCCCGACCCACAGCGGAGCGGCAGATCTCGGCACACAGGGGTTTTCCTGAGGAAGGGAAACACCAGAGGAGCAGAGAGACCCACCAGGACCCGGCAGCAATGGCGGGAGGTGCTGACCAGGCCTGGGCACTGCCAGAGCAACCGCAGCCACCCCCATGCCTATAAAAAGCCGCCTGGGCAGCGCTGTGACCAGAGCGTGACGTGGCAGTTTGCACCGGAGGGCACACAGGAAGGGCCTGGTCACCCCACCAGCTCAAGAGGGGAGTTCCACTGGTGGTCATCACCCTCTCGGAAGGAGCTGAGCTGTGGTATCCGCCCGGCAGAGAGCTCTGTCCTCTGCGCTTGCCAGAATGGAGGTGGCGACCCAGAGAGAGCTGCCAGGAAAACATGCAGCCACCCAGGCCCCAGGCTGCAGGGAGTGCCAGAGCTGTCACTGGGAATGGATGGCAGCAGTGAGAAGGGCTGTGTGAGCTGTGACCAGGAGGACGATCTGCTCAGCCTGGTGGCAGAGCTACGAGAGGAAGTGGGAAGGTTAAGGAGCATCAGGGAGGCTGAGGAAGAGATAGACTGGTGGAGCCAAGCTCTGCCATCCCTGGGACAGAAACAGGGACAGCCACCAGACAAAACCCAAAATCAAGAGGACCCTGTGTCCTCCCCCTGCCAGGATGAAGGCAATAGCATAAAGGAAAGGAGTGAATGGAGGCAAGTCCACACTCAGTGTGGCAGAAGAACCTCCTCCTTGCCCACCTCGCCCTCCCAGGTGCCTCTGTACAACAGGTATGAGGCTCTGGCTGTGGAAGGCCACTCAATGGAGGACACGGATGACAGTCGATCCACACCAGAGGTGTTACCAAGGTCAGAAAGGCCCACCTCCTGTGGTGAGTTGAGCTCATCCAGCTTCCTCCATCACTGCAATTAGACATGCACTTTAGCAAACAAAGTCCAAGTATATCACAAATCTCAGTATCAAAAGATATTAAAGAACAACACAGAAAACCCAGCTAGCTTCCAAACTCTAACAATACATAAATAAGTACTTTCTAATTGTTCTGAGAGCTATAAGCAAAACAAATATTCAGAAATGTTAGCAGTAATGAAAAGGAGAACAATAAAGGTACAAGGCTGAAAATAACGCACAAAACTATTAAAAAGGGATTCTGTCAGTCAGGTAAGTGACTGGTTTATATAAACAGGTAAATGCAAGTCTAGTTTTAAAATAAATAGTTTGAAATTATTCCCAAATCCTTTGACGAAAAGGCACTACAGAAATTTATTGATGAAGAATCCTTTAACCACTGCACAGGAACTTTACTTGATTTTCAGATATGTATATGTACTTTCTGTCAAACTATTTGTGTGCATAAATATTAAGTTATATATACATACTAAGCTGTTTGTATTTTCATAATCAAATTTACATTTATCATAAATATACACATAAATCAAGAAGTAAAGTAAAGATATAATGGGGAAAAATACTTTCCTTTTCCTTGGTCACTGATTTTTCCAGTTTCTTCTTTAAAACCATTCACAGACTAAACATAACTGAGGTTAATGTGGATAACTACACCCAGGTCCAGCATTTGTCATACCTATGAAGAAATGTGACGGTAGTTCTAAAATGACATAGCTGCTAGATGCAGAGATTCTGTATTAAGATAACCAAATACTACTAAATACTTTTCCCATAATACATATCCTAAATCTTTCAGTCTTACACCAATGACTATTTTATACAGTGTCAGCATGGAGAAAAATTAATTTGATTGGTGATTCTCATTACCTGGAATAGCTTCATGGGCTGTCAAAACCACACTTATAATAGGATTTTTAGCTCCTGAAACCTGTTCAGTCTCCTTAGTTGATGGAGTTTTCTCTGTTTTCTGAACTCTGGGCCTCTTTGGAGTTTTTTCTCGCTCATCTTCCTTCCTGTCAAGGTCAACGTCAGAATCATTACCTAAAGAGCAAACATCAAAAAGAATGTAACTATGTACAAAAGAAATGCAGGTAACAAAGTCACTTACATTCTAAGAAAGAATTAGGAGAAAATGAATGCTACTGTACAAATAAATACATTATCAAGACAAGGCATGCTGCATGAGTCCCTAAAGGGGAACTTTTTTCCCTCTATTTAATAAAACCAGCATGATACTTACACAACTAGAGAAAATAGACAAAATAAAGAAAAATTCAAAGTTAAAAAAATGGACTCTCAGAAACAGTTATGTTTCTACATTATCTTGACATTATTGTGGATTTTTGTGGATTTTTTTTTTCCACCATTAATGAACAAATTATTTTTCTTCTTCCCACATGTAACTGTTCAGATGACTTTAGGATTATTTGTCCTAGTACTAGATTCATAATCCATCTTATTTAATGGAAAGTCCTCCAATGGTCTCTCTGAGTTAGGTGTTTTCCCTCCGCTGTTACTCTGAATCAATAGCCAGAAATGTAGAGTCAAGAAGAATTAAGGTTCAAAATAGTTCTTTGGTTCAAACTAACTTCTAACATGTAACTCTTCCTTTTGAAGACCTGCACTTCTAAATCATCCATATCTGTTGCTGTTCAGAATGTCTTCAGTCTCTTAAATTGGATAAATTTTGGACCTGTTAACTAGAAAGCAACATAATAATTGTATTCAAATCACTCATTTGAAATAAGGATGAATAAACAGTAATTGGCTAAGTTGTTCCTTAAAGCTATTTCTTCCTTAAAGCAAATGAGGAATTTCTTACCAAAATTCTAAATAATAAAAAAATAAAATAAAGCTTATATATAAAGAATTAGCAGCATAAAGAATAAAACCAGAGGGTTGCAAGTTTATACCAACGAAAATTCTTTCTATTAGATGAAGTGGTAGAAAATGCAGGCTAGAGAAAACATTCTTGGCAAATTAAGGCATTATGCAAACATTCCAGAGGTAATGAGTAAGGAAAGCAAAAACTGATTGAAGAAAGAAAATTATAAATGAGCCCAGTGAATTTTGGATTTTTTATTTCTGAATATAAAGCAACTGACTCAATCTCCAGAATAAGTCATTCAATGTATATTTGTAACGTGCTGTAGCGGCTCTACTGAGATAGGGACACAATATCTAAATAAAAACCAGTAATGGCAAAGGTGTAGTGTGTCTAGAGTTGTTTACAGCATGCAAATAGCAAAAGCAGTGGAAAGATATGCTACATGGAAATGGCTGTGGTTTAATTTCAGTAATATTTCATTAACTTTCAGCTGAGATTCAAACAAGTCTGTCTCCCATGGTCTTACCTTAATGGAACACAGGGTTAAAGAGTTCTGGCTGTTCCTTAAAAAAAATGAAGGACACAAGCACAAACTAAAGTATCATAGTTAGAACTGATCATGTAACTACAACCCAGATAAACTGCAAGGTCTTTACTAGATACAAAACCAGAAGGAAATAAGGTATGTAGGAATTAGTTTCAATTTCTCAGGCATACTGAGGCAGCAATGTGTATACTGACAACTCTTAATGACTTGATGCTAATCTGTAAATCTAAAATTTACAATACCTAGAATGAGCAAAAACCACATAGCAAATTGAATTTAAAGACCATTAGCAAGCCATCTTTCTATGGAGTCACATGAGCAATGTTTTGCCCCAGCTTCCACTTTCTAGATTATAGAAAATTATGCTCTGCCTTGAGAGCCCCCAGCTTTATAGTGCCTGCTGATGATTTCTTCAGTTTCATTAGCTAAATTCCTCGATGTATGCCTCTTCGCAACTACCTTTTTCTCTGTGGATTTCTATGGTTTTGGAAATTATTGCTGCTTTATAGGTAGATATAAGGGTCTCATTATATCCCCATTTAACTTCTTAACATAGTTGTAAATTATTGATTGATACTAAGACCACGTAATTCTAACACCTACATTTCTCAACAGTACTTCAAAAGGATATTTGAATATAAAGAAATATCCCCTTCGACCAGAAACTGTCTGTGCAGTTTCCTTTGGTGAGATGAACAGAGGTGGGAGGAAACAACACATTTTTCCACATTTCCTTCATGAAACAGCCTCTGTTCATTTATTATCAACAATAAAATGAATCATCACAAATTTCACAGCAGCACCAGGCCACCAACAGAACAAAGTCTTCTCAGAAAAAATATACACAAAAGAATATATACACACAAAAAAAATATGTACACAAAGAATGTGAGCTGCTTATTAAATTGGGTTTCCCTGAGTCTACTTCACATACCGTTAAACAACAAATACAGAAATTAATTGGGGTTAATTATGCTGGTTTTGTTCACTGGACAGTAAGAGTTAGTGATAGTTTTAGGAAAAAAAAAATATACCTGTGGAGAAAACCCTAAGTAATTTTTTGCATGTTTTAGGCAACAGAAATCCAGAACCACAGACTGAAGGGAAAACTGTGATTAGAACACCAGAATTTTCCTCATTTTGCTTGGGATCACATATTGAATTCCTAGCAGGCATATGAATAGAATCCAAGCACCCTACTCCTAAATCCTCTTTTCTAACCATTGCAAAATAAAAGTTGGTCAGTTTAATGAGGAAATAAAATGGTTGAAACCTAACAGCAAAACCTTTTTATTGCCTTTTTATGCTTCTCATGTTAACCTGTGTCCTAGCATCAGCTGGGATAGTTAAATTTCTTCATAGTAGTGGGTATAGTGCTGTGGTTTGGATTCAGGATGAGAACAATGTTGATAACACACTGATGCTTCAGATGTTGCTAGGCAATGTTTACACCAAGTCAATGACTTTTCAGCTTCTCATACTGCCCTGCCAGCAAGAAGGCTGGGGGTGCGCAAGAAGCTGGGAGGGTGCACAGCTGGGACAGCTGACCCCAACTGACCAAAGAGATATTCCAATACCATATGACATCATGCTTAGTACATAACTTAGGGGAAGCTGGCCAGGGTCTGGGACCATGGCTCAGGAACTAGCTGGACATCGGTGGTCTGCAGGTGGCAAGCAACTGTGCTGTGCATCACTTGTTTTATATATTCTTTTACCATTATTATTATTATAATTATTCTCTTCCTTTTCTGTCAGATTAAACTGTCTTTATCTTAACCCACGAGTTTTATCTTTTTTTTCCCAATTCTCTCTCCCATCCCACTGGGTGGTGCCAGGGGAGTGAGCAAATGGCTGGCTGGTTGTTTTAGCTGCCTGCCAGGTTAAAGCACGACAACCTGTAACTCTTAACTTTTGAATATTGGAATTCTACTAAAAAATAGAAAAGGACGAACTATAGAGTTGAGTTTGTTAGATCCCCACTAATGAATAATTAACTCCTATTACCACAGTAACAAGCTAACAAATGTTTCATGCTGTTTTTCTCTCTGAATGTGTCTCTATCAGGCAGACCAGTTTGCTAGTTCCTTCAATTCAACCAAGAGTAAACGCTGTGGAAAAGAACAGATGCATTACAATAAATATAGTTCACTATGACTGCTTTCAAAACAGAATTCCAAAAATGCTATTTAAACAGATTTTAAAATAACACACAAAGTTGCAAGATAAAAATATTTCTTTATTAAAATGTTGCTATTTCATATGCATAGAAGCCTTGTACATGGATTCTAAGTGCTAAACTTGAAGATTACGGCCATGTGAAAGTATTTTCTTAAGAAACATAAAGCTGGTAGCTACCTCAAACAAAGGATAAGGCATTTACAGCATCGGTGGATAACGGAAGAGCAACTGATGTCATCTACTTGGACTTGTGGAAAGCATTTGACATTGTCCAGGACGACATCCTTGTCTCTAAATTGGAGATACATGGATTTGATGGAAGGACCACTCGGTGGATAAGGTATTGGCCGGATGGTTGCACTCAAAGAGTTGCAGTGAACGGCTCAATGCCTAAGTGGAGATCAGTGACGAGTGGCATTCCTCAGGGGTCGGTATTAGGACTGGTACTGTTTAACATCTTTGTTGGCAACTTGGACAGCAGGATTGAGTTCACCCTCAGCAAGTTTGCTGATGGCACCGAGCTGTGTGGTGCGGTCAACACTGTCCACTCATCTACCCAACACTTCCTAAGCCTACCTATGAGGATGTTATGAGAGGTGGTGTCAAAAGCCTTACTGAAGTCAAGGTAGACAACAGTCTTTGCTCTCCTCTCAGCCAGCCAGCCAGTCGTGCCATCATAGAAGGCTATCAGATTGGCCAAGCATGATTTCCCCTTGGTGAATCCATGTTGAACACTCACGATAACCTTCTTCTCCTCCATGTGCTTAGAGATGACATCCAGAATGAGCTGTTCCATCACCTTTCCAGCAATGGAGGTGAGGCTGATTGGCCTGTAGTTTCCTGGGTTCTCCTTCCTGCCCTTTTTAAAGACCAGACTGACACTGGCTTTCCTCAGGCACCTCTCCTGTTCTCCGTGACCTTTCAAAATGGAGAGTGCCTTAGCAATAAGATCTGCCAGCTCCCTCAGCATTTGTGGGTGCATCCCATCAGGGCCCATGGATTTGTGGGTGTCGAGTTTGCCTAAATGTTCTCTAACCGAATCCTCCTCAACCAAGGGAAAGTCCTTCTTTCTCCAGACTTTCTCTCCTACCTCCAGGGTCTGGAATTCCTGAGGGCCAGCCTTAGCAGTAAAGACTGAAGCAAAGGTGGCATTCAGCAACTTCACCTTCTCCATATCCTCCATCACCACAGCACTCACCTCATTCAGCAGCAGGCCCATATTTTCCCTAGTCTTCCTTTTGCTGCTGATGTACTCAGAAAAACCCTTCTTGTTGTCCTTGACATGCCTTGCCAGGTTTTATTCCAAGCGGGCCTTATCCTTCCTTGTTGCATCCCTACATACTCTGACAACGTTCCTGTATTCCTCCCAAGTGGCCAATCTCTTTTTCCACATACTGTAAACTTCCTTCTTCCCTCTGAGTTTTTCCAGAAGCTCCTTGCTCATCCATGCAGGTCTCCTGTATCCTTGGTTGATTTCTTACTCATCGGGATGCACCGATCTTAAGCTAGGAGGAAACAGTGCTTGAATATTGACCATCTCTCTTGGACCCCCCTACCTTCTAGAGCCTTAACCCATGAGATTTGCCCAAGCACGTCTTTGAAGAGGCCAAAGTTAGCTCTCCTGAAGTCCAGGGCTGTAATCCTATTTATTGCCCTGCTTCTTCCATGCATGATCCTGAACTCCACCATCTCATGGTCACTGCAGCCAAGGCTGCATCCAACCTTCACATCCCCAACCAGCCTGCCTTTCTTTGTTAGTACAAGGTCTAGC
>VXBL01008414.1:40224-147542 GCA_013400195.1 Aramus guarauna | reverse complement strand
CGCAGCGCCCGCCGCCCCCCGCCATGCCAGCCAGCCCCGGGCCCGCCCCGCCGCCCCCGCAGGAGGGCGGGCACGGCCGCTGTGACGGGGCCGGAAAGCGTTCGCGGGGCCCGCAGAGGTCCGGGGCGGTGAGGGGAAGAGGCGGCTCCGGCGCAGGTGCCGGTCACGGAGCGCTGAGCCAGGCGTGGTGCAGGCACTGGGCGGCTGTGGCGCGGCGCTCGGGTGCGTACTGCAGCGTGGGCAGCAGGAAGCTGGTGAAGGAGGTGACCGCCTGTGTTGTCCAGTTGTGTCTGTCCACCAGGATGCCGTGGAGGCTGCGGGGGGAAAGTCTGGAGATCCGCAGGAGAGCGCCTGGCAAAGAGAGCGCAAGCAGACTGCCGTCATTACGCTCCAAGGGCGAGATGCTACCGCTCCTCACATGCGGCTCATCCGAGGGAGCCTGACGCATCCCTTCCCCTTCGAAACTGCCCCTCCGCGTTTGGCTCTCGGGTGTTTCAGGAATCATCTCCAAGCTAGCGTTCGCAGTCTCCTTGTTCTAAGCACTGCTTAGATGAGCAGGTGCCAGGAGCGAGCGAAGCGCTCACAGGATCACCCTGCCGTCGCTGCTCGTGCCCTGGGCCTGTCCCCCTGCAACCCCGAATGCATTGGCCCCTTTCTGTGCCAGAGCTCACAAGACATTTAATTTACTTTTGGCCCAGAAGAGTGCTACTACCGACCGAGAAGCTATCCTTGTCCCCAGGAGCACATAGCATAAGTGTAGTGATTCAGGTCAGGCCGGTTTGGTTCACACGGAGAAGGAATATAGAACAAGAACTAGTTTTGACTCATGGGCACCGTGGAAGGAGTAAGTGAGGCAAGGGTGTGAATGTGCAGGGAGGTGCTTGTTGAACTACGGCGTGGGACTGGCGCTCAGCAGCAAGTGACGGGTGGCTGAGGCCGGGCGGCTGGTGAGGGTGACGGACTGAATGCTGGAAGGACGGAGTTGTGACGCCTTGAAGTCAAAGACAAGGAGTTCAAGCCTAGTGAGTCCCAGGGAGGTGAATTGGGGAGGATAAAACAGAAGGGATGTTACAGTTGGGTCAGAAGACTAAATATAGCAGCTGCGTTGGAAGGATGGAGGATACGAGCGTCCCATTGCTGATCATTGTTCTCTGGCAGTGATCGGGTGAAATCCAGCCAGTTACACGCTCTCTTCAGCCTTCCTGACGTGGAGCCGTTTCCTGACCCTATTTCCATCCTCTCCAAACCCAAAGGAGAAAGAATGGAAATGTTTTCCCTGTTGGATGTTTGCTATGATTGGGTTTTTTTGCATTCATCCCTGGAATGCTCCTGGGTTGCAAAGATAGGGCAGGAAGCGTCACAAATCTCCACTTGCCTTCTGTCCCTGCTTGTAGCCTGTGTTGTGCAACCACTTTTGGGATGAAAATTGTGTGAGCTGAGTAGGAGTGTGTCAGAGATCCACAGTGATTTTTAGAGTAAACTTCCTTACTCCAATTCTTACCTGGCCTGCTGAAGAAATCTGTTGACTTGTTCCAGGAGAAGGCAATGTGGGGAGGAATTCTTCCCAGGAGTTCAATAATACGAGCAACGTGATCTAGACGTGAGGGAGAGACAACACATCTAGATACAAAGATTGTGACACTTCCGTCAGTGAAATGAGTAAAACTGATGGAGTCCTACCATCATCTCTGGAGAAATATTTCCCAGGTTGAGGATCAAATAGACACTCCCCAGTTGCCATTTCAAATGCCTAGAAATGGAGTAGTGTTGTTAATTCATTGACTGACCCAGAGGTTTTTTTTCCCCAGTAACTGATAGTATCAATTTCCCTTGCTATCACAGAAAACTGATCCTAAAACATGGAAATACACTGCTTAAATCCATACCATGCTGAAACAGCACCTTTGAAAACCCGTCTGTGCCTGATTCAGTCAGATCTATGTGTTAACATACATAGAGGGTGAATTGCCTTATAGTGTAAACTAATAAAGTGATTTTTTTTACCAGGAGCAAAAGCGAGTGCGTGCAGACAGCCCCTTTCTCCTCCTCAGCAAGGAAACCTTGCTCCCCGTGCAGCGGGTGCCGAGGACACGCTGCCCTGGCCTGTGAGTGTCACGACCGGTGTCCCCCGTCCTACCAGGCAGCCCGTGCTCCAGATATCCGCCGGAGTGCCGTAGTCCAATCCAAGCAGCACTTCCAGGGCACGGTACGGCTGGGTCTGTATCTCCTTGGAAAAAGGCTTGTACTGAAACGGAAACAAACCAGTTAGCGTCTGTAAGTGCTTGTGGTCACGAGCTTCCTGCAGAGCGAGGAGGACGCTGCGGGGCAGAACTGAGTACCCGTACTAAACTCTGCCCAGGGCAGGCACGTTCTCAGTCCCACCGGCACGGGGGGAATTTATCTCCCAACGTTTCACACTGAATGTGGTTTTGAATTTCTAATTGTAGGGACTAACTGCAAGCTGAAGAAACCTCCAAAGTTAACCGTGTCTCCAGGAGTGCCCAGCTCTGAGTGGGGAGTGCTGAATAGATCACACACACCCCCTCCCCCACCCCCTCCCGAAATCGGCTCCTCTTCAGCACACCGAAATAACTGCTCAGCTGTAAAAGGTCAGACATGCAGGGTGGGATAGAAGCACGCAGCATCTCTCATTGTCATGGGACCAAGACTCTGAGCAGACTCACTGTCCAGCACGCGCTGCCCAGATCTGCAATTTTCACTTCTATGCTCATTAAATCAGATTCTTCCAATCGAGTGCCAGGATCAGTTCCTGGAGGGAAAGGACAGAGGGAAATCAGATCTTTCCAAACCAACAGGTAAGCATCCCCTACCATGGGAGAGGGACATATGCCTTCCTTTAAAGTTTTTCAACCTAAAAGGTCCTAAAACACTTTTTATCGCCAACTCTGTCTTTTGAGGAAACAAAAATGAAGAGCTGGTGTCCAGTCAAAACCTAAGAGGATGTTCAGGAGGAGAGTAGCTTGGAGTGGAGGGGTGTGACCACGTGCTCCTGTCCTGCTCTGAGGTTCCTGTAGCACCGAGGTTACTGCGGGCTCAGAGGAAAGGGCTGGTCAGACACAAAACATCCTTCACGCCTCTGTAGCCTTCAGCAATCCTGGCTGTGATGGACCTTAGACACAGCCTGCTTGGCGAGCACCGTAAAGGTTACGTTTTCATATGACCCCGGAAAAGGGTAATTTTTGGTTTACTGCTTTACAGTGAGCTGTCAGTCTATGCCTAATATTGTGCCTTTCTGCTCCAAGCAAGACTCAGTCACTAATTTAGCATTCCCCGATTGCCTCAGAGTTTGAGACACAAAACAGCACCATCATGGGAGAACGGCTCATGGGAGAACATCGTGCGAGGAAAATACAGAGGGTCTCATTGCTGGGAGACGAGCCGATCTCTTGAGAAACTCTCCAGCCCTACATCTTGTTTGACATTCACACCGTTCTCTGCAAATAAATGATGTCTCAAAAGGCCTTGAAGATTAGCAGTACATACAAGTCTCCCACAAACGTCGGAAATATGGGAAATAAAGGGCAGAAGCGTCGTACAGCTTTTTGATCAAACCATTTTGTACGTAAACCTTTAAGTGGTTTACGCAAGGGAACTATCCCGTAACCAAAGCCCTGAGAACGAGCTCCGAGATTGCGGTGGGGCTGTTAACAGATGCCCGTGATCTGTAGTTGTCCTCCACACCAACCTACCTGCCAGACCACGTTTCTGTAGGAGCCTTGAGTAGCCTCTAGCCGCTCAGCCTGACGGTCATGCTAAGCAGAGCTGGCTGTACTGTTTTGTACTGGCCGTCGCAGGAGATGCGAACTTATTCCTAAGTTATCTGTATCTGCTACTTCACTGTTTCCCTCCTGGCAATAAACGTGTAAATCCCTTTTCTTGTTAAAAAGAAAAAAAACAAAACAAAAAAACCCACAACAAAATAAACTGGAATGCTTACCTGGTCCCTTTAGCCTCAAATCTGTTCTCTGGCCACAGTCGAGCACATCGGGCAGAAGCCTTTGGAGGCTTGTGTTGCGTCCGTACAGCAAGACGTTCTCCGGTTTGATGTCTGCGTGGATGATGCGGCAGCGCTTGTGCAGGAAGTGCAGCCCTGCCAGCACCTGGGTGAGCGGGCAGCAAGTCACGTCCGCACCGCGAGGGTCCCCACCTCACCCCCTGCCCCGGCCGCTGTCGGAGCAGCCAGGCACAGCGGGTGTTGCAAGTTGCGGACGGTCTGGTGTTGAAGAAAGGGGGCAATGATGGTGACTGTCTGCAATAAATTGTTTCTTTATGGCGAGTCCCCTGTGCTACGCTGGTGACTTTGGCCGGGGTGGCCCCGTGGGACCAGGCACGAGGGGTTTTATCGCAGGAGCGGGTGCTGGAGCCCCATGTGCCCAGCACGCAGAGCGAGAGGGGGTCTGGGGTTCCCAGCAGGAAGGGGCTGTCTGGGGGAGGTGGGGGTGACAGGCAGGGGAAGGCTGCCTGAAAATACATGGATATCAGCATGGATGGGCAAGCCCAGAGAGACGGAAAGAGGATGGGGATATGAGGAGGCATTGCGATTGCAAAGCTGAACTTTATCCCAAAAAACCACTCCTGTTCGTGTGGCCGTTACATCCTCAGACCACCGTGCCTTCCTGCTGATTATCATTCGAATGGAAGCTGGGAGCCGGTTATAGCGTGACATGGCACGGGAGGAGGGCGTCTCGTCTGACAAGGAAAGACGAGGAGGTGCAGCGTAACCCGGAGAGGGAGAGGCCTTAAGGGTAGTGCAGGAGAGCCATGTAGGGAAAGAACGGCTTGCGATGGAGCAGGGAGAGTGGCCCGTCACAGGGCAGAGAAACAACTACCAGAGAGAAACAGTCGCTATCAGAAATCGGTAACAGCGAAAACGCTGCTGGGAGATTTATATATATTTTTTTTTAAATGCTCTGGTCAGTCATAAAGGGCTGGCAAGTATTCTCTGTATTATCAAATTCTATTCTGGGATGAACATCAGCTCCAGGGAAATACCAACCTTAAATGGTAACTGTGAAACACGGGGAAAGATTTAAATAGCTAAACTGGAATGAATCAGAAGTAAATACTGCCCTGGTGCTGATCTCGAGGGGAAGAAAGATTCTGAGATTTTACAATTAAAGCAGATAAGGGGATGGATCAAACAAAGCACTTTGTTGTGAAACGGGGCACAGAGATTAATGCCACTGCGTTTTTGTGTAACTTATTCAGGTGTTAGTGGAGCTGCTTTAGAGGAAGAAGAGGCTGTTCCAGAAAACAGGATGGAGGAGGAAGCTGTTTTCTTTCTTAGTGTCCCTAGAAGGGCACAGGGTAGAAAATCTTCATCTTGGCATGCGTGCAGACTTCTGATAAATCTCAGCACGAGAGACAAAATGTCATTTTAACTGTTCTGAGGCCTCACTCAGGTTTCCCAGTCCTTAGCCAATGCATACGAAACTCAGTTTTCACTCTCTGTTTGATCACATCCTTGCAGGGGATGAAGGAAGAGTGGGCTCTGAGCAGGACATCCTCAACATGAGGGGAGGACCAGCCACCCGAACCAGCGATTTAGAAAGCCCTGGAAAGACATCTGTGCCGAGGGAGCCCTCGAGCAGCCTTTGGTGGTACCGTGCAGAAAGCTGCCGGACCTGCCAGTGCTACCCACGGCTGGGTGCCAAGGGCAATGCCGGCGGTCCGGCATTGCTGCCAGAGGGGAGTTCTCAGGGCAGCGGGAGGGCAGAGAGGTACATGGTTTGCCAATGGGAAGCGTAATTCTGCCAGGCTGTTTGTCCCCTGCTACTCCTGCGAGCAGCAGAACGGCTGGAGAACTCAGCGATCCCTGAGGTGGGGACACAGGTGCCAGCCCCGAATCCCCAGTGCAGGTCTGGTCCTGACTCCTTCCCAAACCCCGTGAGGCTGCAGGCTCGGGCACTACCGCACCGTGCCCCTGTATCAACGGGAACGTGATGACTTCCCGCTCAGCTTTTTATTTAATGTTTTTTCTCCTTACTCCTGAAAGAAATAGTTACTGTTTTCCTTAAAAAAAAAAAAAAAAAGCCTTGTGCACTCACTCTGCGTTGTCCCTTTCCTTGCAGATGCAATCACAGAGGGGTTCACGGCAGAGGATGAAGACTACGGCACGTTCCCCAGCCAACAGTCCCCTGGTGCCCTCACCCAGTCCCAGCTAAGTTCTCACCTGCTGTAAAGACTTTTTCACAAACGGCAGAGGCAGTCCCTGGGCTGCGTAGTTACCCATCAGACATCGCAGGGAAGGACCCAGCGCCTCAAATACCAAGCACACATGTGGGAAAGAGTCAGGGATTCTCTGACAGAGAGAAGATGCTCCCACCAGCCTTTTGCTCTTCACCAGAGCAGCCAAACATCTCATTACCCAACCTCTCCCCTCCAGCCACCTCCACCTGCCCTGGTCCAGCTACTGCTCTGCTCATCCTGCTCACGGGAGCACAGCGCTGGGTTTTACACCATCCTGTGACTCTCCAGGGCAAGCCCGGGCTTTGCTGACCCAGAGCTGCAGCACTCTAGCAGAAGGATATGGAAGCCGTTCTCTCCGATCATTCTGAAGTCGTCTAACAAACAGACGATGTTTTCTCCTGCCTGGTCCTTCTTCTTCATGCTGCTCACCTGAGGGGGAGATTCCAAGAAAGCCACAATTAGAGACATATATATGCACGAGGACATCTTGTGCCTGTCTTATCCCGCTCAGACAGACTTTCCCTTTCAGGAGTTGGCACTTCATGACAAATACCATGAAAAGTGCATCAGGAAAACCAGGCTCCAAACACACAAGCTGAGTCTGCTACCAAGGAATGAGTTTCGGTATGTTGTCTAGCTCTTCACCAGGTGGGACCATCACCCTCCCAGTGTCCAAATAACTCAAACCAATCCTGCTAATAGCCTCTAGCACACTTCCCGCTGCCATTCTAACCACAGAAAGTCCTCCTGCTTGTGCTGGAAGGGGATTCCCCCAAGACCCCAGCTCCCTGCTCCCAAAAGCAACGGCTGTCTGTTTCCTTTACCCTTCTGCAGCCTCTGCTCCTTGTCCTCAGAGCAGGGATGGCCCTGCCCCTCCCCGGCTGAGAGCAGCAGGCTGGGACATCGCCTTTTAAAACCCACACCTTCCCTTCAGCAATTTCTTGCACAGAGACAGAGACCTCGTGGTTGTCCTTGGCCACTGGAAGGCTACCTGTCCTACTGGGGTAGAGAGCAGCTTCCATGTCTGGAGGAGCCCAGCGAAGTAGGTCTCTTTGGGCTGAAAAAGGGTTGGCTATGAGCAAGTGCTGCAGAGATCTGTAAGATACAGAGTGGTGGCAGAGGCCGTGAACACTGATCTTTCGTGCAAGAACCAGGAGGCCATCAAACCTAGCCCTTGGGAGGTTCAAAACCAGAGGAGATGGTTCTTCACGCAGCGTATGGGTAGTTGGTGGCAGTTCTTGTCACAGGGGGCTGCGGTGCCAAAGCCCACGTGGGCTCACGGGAAAGCAGGGCAGGTCTCTTGAAGGTAAATCTACCGAGAATTACTGACATCACCCTCGGCCCTAAGAGATCTCCAGGTGGAAACTGCTGTAGGCCAGGGGAGCACCACCCTCTGCTTAAACTTGTCCTTGCACCCCTCTGGATGTCTGCTGCTGGCCCAGGGTGCTGGGTTGGGTGAACCCCTGTCTGCCCAAGCGCGGGTGCTACGGTACCCCCGCTCTTGCACCAGCACTGCACACCCGCGTGGCAAGGTGTATCGGGAGTTTGCTCCGACAGAGCGCTGATCCTGGTACAANTTTTTTTTTTTTTTCACAGCCATAACTGTTGGGATTTTGGCCTGGCACGTTGTGGAGCTGCCGGATCCCCCTGCACCGGCGCCAGGAGGTTTGTGCTGGCACGGCAGAGGTGAGCGGCCGCAGAAGTGTGGGAGAGCAGATCCCTCTCCTGGCAGCTCTGCAGGCACCGACCTCCCTGCACCAGTGGGAACGGCCCTGGGAACCAGCTGCGTTCTGCTGAACGGAAGGCGTGTCTTTCAGAGAAAATTAGTAATAAATCAAGGGTAAGGCTCGGTCTACACGCAGGATTGTGCTGAGGCGTAGAAAAGCAGCCCTCTGATGACATTAGAGTGCCACTTGGTACTTCCTCTTGCATCACTGTGCCTGTCTCGTGTCCCTGTGCACAGGGTCTGCAGACTTACAGGTGTGAACTAAACCGCTCTCAAACCTGTTGGCGAAAGGCCTCAGAGTAATTTGAGATGCAAAATTTAATGGCTTTTACTCATCTAAAGCTGATGTAACTTTGTATTTAGGCAAACCTGAAGAATTGTAACCACGAGCTTTCTAGAACTAGCAGGTCAAGGCATCTTCAAAGGCAACGAGCTGAGACCCAGATACAGCACCTAATTACCACGGCCATTAGCAAAGGCAGGAGGAAGCTTTCTGACTTCAGAGATTTATTACATTTTTGCTACATCCTGCTTCCCCCCCCAGATATTTCCTTTCACTTCAGTGTCAGTGTTACGATAGAGCAATGCCCTCTGAGCTGGGAATTACACAAACACAGTGGAAACAGTCCCATCTCCTGTTTAAGAACAACATTGCCACTTTTTTTTTCTGTTGGTTATCCACCTTCTCTTTCTGCAGGTTCCTCCTGTTTACTGGATTTCAGCCTCAGCTGAACGAAATGGGCTGACAGGGCAAGTGGGACACAGCCAGCATGGCCCAGTATGACAGGAGGAAGGAGAAGGTGCCCGTCTCAGAGGCCAGCAATTTCCATGAATTACCTAACTTTTGGGTTTTTTTCCTGTTTCCCACCTAGCCCCTCAGCCTGCGACCTGGAGGGAGAAGGGATGATGAGGCCGATACGCAGACCTGAACTCCAGAATATACATACGCAGCGGAGGAGAGCGACCTCATCCTGGGCAGCCTCAGCAAAGCTCTCCCTGCTTTTCAGGACCTTCACAGCTACGTGTTTCTTCCTCCTGGGAAACAAATCGCAGCTGCCAGCCGACGCGTGCCAGCGTGGCCCTAACCAGCAGCACCTCCCCTTCTCCCAGCCACCCGGCCCTGGGCTCCCCAGGGAGGTGCTGCCCTCCTGCACGCCAGGCCCGCGGGCATCCCTCGGGGTGACGCTGCCGGCAGCACGGCTGCCCCAGGGACCAGCGAGGGACCAGAGAGAAAAAGGCAGAGCAGGATCTAAACGAGAAGAGCAAATGCAGAGCAGGGGCTGATCCCACCTCATTTATGTTCTTTGGGTTCCAGGGACGAGCTCTGCTCGTCGCACCTCACCGGTTTTGCTGTCAGGTTTGCCCCATGCTGGGGGGATGCTGATGTGCTCCCAGGCAGGCAGCTGCGCTCTGCAGCTTCTGCGACAGGGGCAGGCCCTGCCCAGGAGGTCGGCCAGCCCTTCCCACCTCCCCGAAAACCAGTCAGCCCCTCACCTCATGTCCTGGCACAGCCAGACGGTGGCAAAGGTGCCGCAGCCCAACTTGCGGAGAGCCTGGTATCGCGTGTTGAACACCTCTCCTTCCCGTGTGGGGTGGTGGCCTCCTGCGGGGACCATCGCCAAGAGACGTTACATCTCCAAATGCTCTTGGACTGAAAGAGCAGCTGAGGATAGCCGTCCTCCCAGAGGAACAGCCAGACCGGTCCCGGTGGCCGCCTCTGACCTGGGAAGAGCCTGGCGTGATCTCAGCTCTGGAGCCGCACACCCGAGGACTGACCTGTGCTCTGGGCTGCCGGCACCTCCTGCACCCGCTCCTCCATGGCCCAGCGTCGCAGCAGATCCTGGCGCGAGGGGATGGAGGCAGCGGGAAACCAGGTCCTGGGGCACGGGCGGTGCGATCCCTTCAGCATGTTACTCCTTTAAAGAGAGCCGGAGAGCTGCAGGGCAGCCGTACCTCTGTGGCAGGCTGGGCACGTGGATTCCCTCTTCTACCCCCGCCATCCCCTCGCCCCCTTCCATCCCATCCGCTTCATCGGCCCCTGGAGCCAGGCTGTTGCGAGCGGAGGCAGGGGTTATTTTAAGAGCTCAGAAGAGGAAAGCTGGCAGGCTGGAGCAGGGCAGGGATCCCGGCGGTGGGCAGCCAGGCCAGGGCCAGGTGGGAGTCTCAGGTTTCCCTGCGCCCAGAGTGGATTTTCAGGGGCTCAGCGGGGACTGCGGGATCCCCTCCCATGGCCACAGCCGGGGATCGTGCCCGCTCCCCACCCCATCCTGGCTGAGGTCGGGACACGTCTGGGCTTTCGCTGGCAGGAGCGGCCTCACGCTCCAGATGGGTGCGAAGCAGAACCTGCGTTTTACACGCTGCAGCGCTGCGCATCTGTCCGTGTCCCAGCCCCGGAGCACGGGTTTATCACTGACCGTCCTGTGACGCCCTAGCAAGAGGCTGTGACGGAGCGGGAGGCTGTTCCCGGGGTTTGTTACTATGACAGCCCAAGGTACAAACACCGAGACGGCGCAGACGGACCGATGCAACTGCTGTCCCCCCGCCCCGCAGCACTGGTGTAGAATTGGCTTCAGCACCGGTCACCTGAAATAGCAGCCCAGAGCCCGTGTTGCTAATGGAAATATAGATGTAAGCTGCTGGAGCTGGGGTACTCCAACCCAGCCTGTCGTAATTTGGAAGTGTCGCTTGCTGTATGGCCGAAGCTTTGCCAGAGCTCGTGACAGGTGATAATAATCCCAGCAGACCATTAGCACGGGTAGAAATATTGATCTTTAAATCCTTCAAATCGAGTCGCTAAAGCTAAGAGCTCGTCTGCACTGGAGGGTTTTCAGAGACAGCGTTAGCGGGCTGGCGGTGGGAGCTGTGATGGGGAGTTGTTCTGGGACAGGTGCTGAGACGGGGGCCTGGCTTCCTCAAAAGACCGAATTTCCTTTCGCACCCTGGTGCTCCTCTCCCAGCAGAGCAGCCGGAGACGCAGCCTGCCTCCGGGCACCCAGCACCCTTCCGAGGGTCAGACCAGGCTCCGACCCCGTCAGGGACAACCCAAACTGCCAGAGCTGGCACTGCTCCGTTCACCCAAGCCCGTACAGCAGTTTGAAAGGAGCTCAAAATCCCTCCTCCTATTTTTCCCCCTCTAACAGTGGCATTTACCCTGTTCAGAATCAGTCTCTTTTAGGCATAAACCTCCAGGATGCTGCGTGTCTGTACGGCTGCTCTTTTCAGCAAATACTTACTAATGTCTTAGCTATGAAACAGAGGTGAAATAAAAATTTTCCTTATTTGTGCACAGACTGAGCATATCGGTAACATCAGAGGCTCACCGGGCCCCGGAGGTGAGCCAAGTCTGTCTTCAGGCGTGTGAGACTTTACCTCCATCCACCCTCCTTACACGGATGCAGTGGCAAAGGAGGAGGAATGTTGCTATGCAACTCGGTATAGGAGAGCGAAACATACTTTTCTAAGCTTTGTCATAAAGGACGAACGATGCTTTAAAGTCCTTCATCGCTTGATGTCTTTACGCTTAGAACAACCGTTGTTTTGCTTTTGTCATTCAAAGCCAAGTTGTGCAGAACCTACTGGCTTGCTGCAGGCCTGGACCAGGTCAGAGAACATCCCAAAACCACACCGGTCCTCCCTGGTCTGGCAGAGCCGCGGGCAGGGAGCGGTGCTTCAGCTCCAGCCCAGACAATCCCACCCGACCCGCACGGAGAGGCGTGAGGAGCTGCCCACCCCCCGTCGTGCCTTATAACGCCCGGACCTCAGGAGTCGCAGGGCTCACCAGAGCCATACACACCTTCCTCTTCCGCACGAACACGGCCCTGGCAAGCCCTTGCTGAGCGCAGCATCCCTGCAAGTCCCAACACGCAGCGGAAAAGCAGCCCCATCGGCGCGTGGGGCTCCGAGCCCCGGGGACCCTGCACAGACTTACCGCGCAGCAGCTCGCGGGCAGGGCACGCCGCTCCGTTTGTCATCTGGCTCATTCTGGAGCTCCCCAAAGTGAGATACCAGCTGGTCCTGTTCTCCTTTTAGTCTGCGCTGCCCAGGAGGGATGTCCTTGAGCAGACCAAAGTCTTCTGCATCGCTGGATGGACGTGGTGAGGAGCGGGGCAGGGTATCGGATCACAGCACCGCTTCTGGGAACAACCTCGGCTTCGGGATAGCAGGAGACCCAGGACAGCTGCAGTGGGTTCACTTTACTGCTGGCTTCTCCCTGCCTCCCCGGCTTCCCTGGCAGCAGGTCTGTCAGCCCGCTGCGGCTCCGCAGTCTCCACAGCAACTATTTATAGAGGGAAGTTCACAGCTCTACTGCGATGGAAACAAGAGAAATCCTTCCTCTCTGCTCCGCCATCCCCCGAAACCGTGGGGTTCCCTGGCACTTCCCACTGCTCCCAGCAGCGTGGCGGCAGGACTCGTGGCCCAGTCTCGCTGCTGTGGCACCGTCTCCAGCCCGGCACAGCTGTCCCCAGCCTGCGCCTGGCCGCGGGGACAGGCTCCCCCAGCCCACCCGTGTGCCACGCTGCCCGACCCGAGGCTCCTCAGCCTCCCCCAGCAGCGCCCACGGGCAGCCGAACGCAATCCCAACGTGGTGCTGGTGACCAGAGAGCCCACGCTTCCCCCATTCCCTTGTCATGGAGAACAACCATGACAGCAGCATCCTCCCTGCAGCCCTGCCCCGCCGAGGTGGGACCTGGGCATCCGGCACACACGCAGCACTGAGCAGAAATGGCCACACACAGTATAAAGGAAAAAAAAACAAAACACCACANTCTTCCCTCCCGTGCCACGTGCAGCAGCCTCGCAGCAGAGCCGGGCATGCCCTGGCCTCCCCCTCGCTGGGGCCCTTGTGCTGCACAGCTCAGGTTTCCCTGCTCAGGCAGCAGAGCCCCAGCCCCAGCCCTGAAGCGAAGGGTTAAGGCCGCCTCGCAGGAGCTCCGCTGCAGATCCGGGCTGCCAACGCGAGGTCGGGGCCTCCCGGAGCGCTTCTCCCCTTGCCTGTGCCCCTCTCCTCTCACCTGCCTTCCCTGCACTAAAAATAACAGGGGAGGGGGCAGAGGTTGCACCAGGCTGGGTGCTGAGCGAGCGCAGCACCCCGGGGACAAGCCATTCGTAACCCCTAAAAGGCCAGCGGGAACACGTGCAGGACAGAAAGGAGGGACTAAAGCAGCGACATTACATAAAGAAGAGGGGTTGAAGCAGACTGTATCCAAAACTCGGGCGGGGGGGGGGCAGAGGGAAAGGCAGGATAGATGGGCCAGGAGCCAGCTGTATGTCTGGCAAGAACCGTGCAATTAGTTTAAGAGTTGTTTTGCTAATTTAGGAACGCTGGTGGGCAACAGCCATCAACCTAAACCGTACCTTAAGCAACCCCCCCTCCTCGCTTACCCACTGTGGAAAGCCACAAGCAGAGCTGTGCCACGGAACGGCTCTGCCGCCGCTCCCTCCCCTCGCAGCTACAGCAGGGGCCAAACTCATCGGCACGGCGCAGATGTGGGAGCCGGCGGCGGAAGGTGGCACACGGTCGTGGCCAAGACGGGCAGGAGGGAAGAGCCCCGCGGTGCTGGCACGGCTCCCTGGTCCGGCTTCCACTTAGGAGGGGGAAAAAAAGAGGCGAAGAGATTCTGGGCAATTGTATCCTCGTGCAACACAAGCATGACAGGCAGGTTGTATATTAAAATTTATTGAATTATTGTGTAAGAATTCTCTTTATTAAAATCATTTGGACTCTAAACTGATTATTTACAGACAAAACCTCTTATATCACCAATAGATTCCTACATCTCAGAACAGTATCTACAAACAGTTATTACACTATGTAACAAAATTCTTTTTTTTTTTTTTTTTCAAGCTTTTTATATTAATTATTAATTCCAATTTGAGAAAGACAGTACCTCGAGTGCTCTGAGCAGAACTCAAGGTGTGGCAGGGCATAAATGCAGGTCAGGCCATACCGTAACAGACGGAGAGACACCAAGTCACAAGGCTGGGAGAGGGCAGAGGCACCAGGACAGAGGACTGGGAGAAAGACTATCAGAGCAAACGCACTGGGTGTTCTGGAAACCAAAAGAATCATCCTGACAAGAAAGGCACCAAAAAAGCAGCATCTTGCTGCAACCAGGGCACACCCTGAAAAAGAAATGGCATTCCACCGAGACAGCAGCATCCAAGAACCCTCTAGTTTCATAAAAAAATTTAGCCATCGTTTCTAAAAAAAAAAAAAAAACAAACAAAAAAGAAGCTTCCAGGTGAAGCCTAAATTTGCCACCAGACCGATGAAAGCAAGCGCTCTCACATCTACATTGCGTGGGTGCCAGCTACTCGTGCCAACAGGAGAGACATTCAAATACACTAATGGATATTTATCGTAATACTGATCAGTTCTCGGCGTTTCATCCCGACCACGGTGGAAGCAAGTTTCTTTCTCTGACCGCAGTACTAAATTAATCTTAATGCCTGCCATTCCAGAACATCACCTTTCTGAGAACGCGACTAAAGCAGCGACATCCCCTTGCCGCACTTGGCGGCTCGCAGAAGGGGACCGGTCGCTCTGGCGGGGCATGCTCAGGCGGTGCCCACAGAACTCACTACCTGTAACAAAATGGGAACATCCAGAGAGGATTCTCCATCCTTGAGAAGGAACGTCCATCTCCAGAGTGTCTGACAAGCTGGTCATGGAATCAGGCAGAGACTGGAAGAAACTTGGAAGGATGGTGAGAAATAAATAAATAAGTCTTCCCTGCAATAGGGAAGTTTGTAATAAAACCTGTTTTGTGCAAATTTCAATGCAACAGAACCCTGTCGTAGTAACGGATTTTGCCACAGGAGAGGGGCATGGACGGAGAGGAGAGGGGCCATGCCTGAACACCCAAGTTGATCCCAGCGAGGGGCCTTCGGTGCGTGTCCGCAGGGGAGGAGGATGCCGGTATCCAGAACCCCAGGGACAGACGGATGGGAGGAGATGGGCACTGCCGGCTTTCCACCCTCACCGCACCTGCGCTGGGCAGTGCCTCCTGTCCAGCTACGTGAGGACAAGCTCAAGATGGTAAACAAGTCAATCACCTACATTTACCTCTATTTTTAAGTCTTGATTATTGCTCTAATAACAGCAGACCTGCAGATACGCTTGGAGCAAGCGGATCATTTCCAACATCCTGGAGCACTACTGAGAAGCAGAGGGGCCCACGGCAGCCAGTTGGGCAGAGGCTGCTCTCTCAGAGACACCCGGACCCCCGTCACCAAGATTCCAGGAGAGCCATCAAGTCCTCCTCCCTTTGCCAATGTGAGGTGCATTCAGAATTAAGCCCCAACCACACTGTTCTGGGAAAGCACAGAGATAATTCTGCAAAAACAGGGACAGATATTACAATCTGCAGAGCCATAAACCCAGCAGAGAGCGGTGGCTCCCGGCAGATGCTCAGCAAGTTGGCGAGGCCACAAACTTCACCTTGCTGCCTGGGGCAGAAAGTCCACCTGTCAACACCCAAGGGGACGACGCTACTCTGCCACTATACCTGCGCCTGCCTCACACCAAGGAATCGCCTCCTGCCGGTCCTTTCCTCCACCCAGCTTTTTTGGGGCTGATTTAACCAGATTTGGTCAAGACAGAGGCTTCAGAGACGCTAAGTTCCCAGAAGTTTCATGGAAATGGGTGGTCAGGGCAGGAGTGAGACCCAAACCGCTGCCCACCTGGGGGAAGAGGGGAAAACTCTGTCCCCCCCTTTCTGCCTGGCAGCAGCCAGCCAGCTCGCTGCTGCTCCGTACGGCAGGACAGGAGGTGGCACAGGGATGCTGGCCATTCTCTGGGCACACAGAGTACCTGGGAATACTGCTGAGAGAGGGTCACAGGAGAGAACTGGATTTATAGAAAGAGTGCCCAGCTTGTTACACTGCTCAGAGAACAGTTTTGCAACTGCGCGGCACTCACGCAAAGCCACAGGGCTGATCCGATAGGCCTGGAATTACTGCTATATGCAATGCAAAGAGAGGTAGGGACACGATCCTGCCCTGTTTTAGCTCTGGTCCCTCCTGGCCAGCGCAATCAGCAGCTGAGGGAAGTGACAGAGGAGTCAGACCTGTCTGCCTGCCCCGGGCACGCAGGACATCAGCATGGAATTAGCAGCAGGGGGTAAGAGCGAGTAGGGCACCCTTATAAATAGGGATTTGCTCCCAGAAGGGCAGAGTACTCTGTTCACAAGGCGCAGGAACTGAGGAGGGAGCAGCGAGGAGCTGCCCAGTGACAGCTGGCAACTAACTGTGCTTGTGCTGCTCCAGCTTCTCCTTCCTCGCACGAATCATTCCCGTTTGCAGGACGCCTGACGCTCCTTGGGAACAACGCAGTTGTGCTTCACGGCTTCGTCGAGTTCACAGCTCACCAATAACCCTTCTATGTGCCGCAGCAGGAGAGTTTGGGAAGTGAAACTGAGTAAGGTGTAAGGCGAGCCTAACAAGAGAGCACAGAGCTAAGCCTTGAGCTGAGCAGCGGGGAAAAGCAAGCTGCTGTTACAACGGAGACGTCTACGAGTTACCCCTGCAGACAAAGCAGTGGAGAAAACTTTGCTCCAGTGCTGACAGACGTTTGTCAGTAGAAGTGCACAGAGATACTTCTCCAAAAAAAGCTTTGTCTCAAAGCCACAAAATTAAACATTCTCCTTTAGCATTTAAATACATTAACTTTCTGAGGGTATTTACAAGTCCAGTTCAGAGCAGCAGAACAGCTAGACACCAGAGGAAAGGGAAGCGGCACAAGGCATTTGTTGTGCTTTTCCAAAGAGCCAGGCAACCTCTGACCACAAGGAACCAGGAAGACGGATCCTGAGCTGGCTCAGTGGAGACCGAGGCGAGCCAGGCAGCGACTCTCACATGCTGAATTTGTCCTGAGGGAAAGGGCGGGGGCGCTGTCCATTTACAGGAGGCCCCTGGCCAAGCGCGCGTGCTGGGGAGCACGTCACATCCAAGCAGGTGTCGCGCACAAGCTGTCAGAGACCAGAACGCTGGGGAGCAAGAGACCTTCGCCATCAGACGCTCTCCCTTCTACATCCAACATCCAGAACCAGTGGGGACATTGCTGCAAGGAAGTTTCTCAGGCGGGATACTGCAGGAGTGCTTGCTGGCCAGGGACAGAGGTTAGCACAGCTGTTGGCCTGGGGAAAGCTTCCTGCGTCCCCACTGACATGACTGGCTGCAGCAGGGGAGTCTCCCAGCACTGGCAAGGGCACCCGTGCAAGGCCGAGGACTCCACAGACTCGGTGCTTGGTGTTGTCACCTGGCTCTTCAACAACGTCGTTTGGAAACTTGGCACATTCACATCTGTAGGAAGGAGCTGCGTGGTCCCCCTGACAGTCTGCCAGAGGAAACCCAAAGTTTGGGGTTGGGTTTTTTTTTGTGTTTTGTTTTGCTTTTAAAAAGAAAAACCTGTAAAAAAATATTCTCTGAGATGCAAGGATGCTTGTACTTTGTACTGCCTTGGCCATCCCTGTTCGTGTCACCCGTGGGTTCCTTGAAGAGTCTGGTTCCAATGGCAGCAGGACACCCCGTGTGTAGCTAGGACAAGCAGCCTCCCGGCTCAGCCAGGGGAGAGCAGTGTGTCTGCGCCTGTCACAAATCCGTGACTTTATTCTCCACAGCTGCCGCGATCTGTTGTAGTCTATATCCAAGCTGCATCTTCTGTGCCGTTGGGTCTTCTTCCAAGGCAGTAATGATCTGCAACGAGACAGAGCTCACGGGCAGCCTTTCTCCAGTGCACAACGCCGTGCACAGTGGAGAGCCCCGAGCTGGAATCCAACGTGCTCGAGACTCAAGTGGGTATGTAGTAATTAATCTCAAATTAGCCACAAAATAAGTATTCTAGATTCGTCCTAATAACTTACAAACTTCATAGTGCAAAAAGAACGCTAAACTTCTTGCATTAAAATGATATCTTTAGTAAATGAATCTGAACTAACTGCATTTCATTTTTAAATAGAGTATTTGGATATTGGCGTCAAAAGAGGAAGTGTACGTGACATCTCAACAGCCTCCAATTTAGAGAGAAGTCCTCTTTTGTGATTTCCTCCCTTTCTCTTTGATATGAATAAAGCAAACTTATAACATGGAAGTTACGCATGCCAATGAAACAATACACAGTGTTGCAATAGTCTGGCTGCTCTTCAGTTATTAATTTTTGGAGGCTTTGTGGGTGGATGGGAAAAGGAGAAGGGCATGTTCGTACCTGCTGGAAACACACACTCACCTGGTCATAGTACTTATTGATGTATTTGTACAATTCATGTAGAGCCACCAGGGAATTGAGGTCACCTGAGTAATTCTGAATAAGAGAGGAAGTTAGACAAAACCATGAGACACCAAACAATTGTTCTAAGTTCTGCGTCCTCACAACTCAATAGGAAATGTGCCTGTTGCACAAAGCAACAGGAAAAGGAATTCACCACTAGTTCCTAGGGAAGGAAAAAAAATAAAAAATCACTAGTACTCCTTGCTCTAAATCCTTGACTACACGTTTCTCCAGTGCTAGCGGGGCAGACCCTCGCCCTCCTGGTGGTGCCACAAAGCAGAGCAGCCACTGGGAGCAGTCAGTATGTGTGAGCAGAACTGCGCACAAAGCTGCAATATCTCATCTTTGCATTACTTTCTCTTGGATGCACAGGTGAGGGGCTAGGGTGACTTCTGAAATAATTTTATTTACCCGTGATAGCTCAGCCAGGGCAGAGTTCATCTCCTGGTCACTGGCAGAGATGGTCTGACGAATGTCCGCATAATACCTACACAGTGGTAGACAGGCAATTAGTGTCTTGTCCCCCTAGCCTCCTCCTTACTGCTTAAACTAGGACTCCTCACGTTCATTGCTTACCTTTCCACCATCTGCTTGTAGCGAGGAATGTCCCGGGCATAGAGCAGCTTATTGATTGGAGAATCCTTGAACATCCAAACCCAGAATTGATTACCAAAAGCTCCTGCTGTGAACTAACCTTAGCAGGTAACACCATCACCGCTATTTTCTGTCATTCATTCATGAATTTTTGTCCTCTGCATGGAGAGGCACTTCAAATACCAGGTTCCCTTCTAGTAATGCATCTGAGGAACCATGAGATGTGTTGGTGAAGGGATCCCTAGTCCAGCCTTCCACTTGGAGCTGGGTGATCACCAGTATGAGATCACATTGGCTATGGCTTTGCATAGCTGATTTCTGAAATCCTCCAGAGATCCACCCATCCCATCTCTGGTGACCTGTGCAGGACTGTTCCACTCTCAGCTCAGGGTGAGTAGTGGTGGTAAAAAGGTTTTCTAATGGCCAACCTGAACCTCCCAAGGTGAATCCTGTGACTTACACTGTCTGCCACAGCCAGCTAGAGTTTAGCTCTGTCCCCCAAGTAGCTGTAAGCCGTAAATAAAGAGCACCCCTCAACAACTTCTTCTGTATGCTAAACAAAATCAGCTCCTCCCTCCTCTCTTCACAGGAGTCCCCATCACTCTCTGATGCTCCAGTGGCACATGGGAGCAAGGACAGGCCTGGCCCGCTGTCCCAGCGGTGCTATGCAAACGTTATTGCCCTCCTGGGGCAGCACTGCTCAACTACCTGTCCCACCCATGCTCCTTTCTCCCCCTGTACTTACCCGCCCTAACTTATGGTCAGCTATTGTACAGGAGTCCATGAAGGTCTGCGCAATGACCAGGAGCACAGCATCCACATTATCTGACGTCTGCACATCAAAAACAAACTGGGGATTCTTGATGATGTTGATCCAGAACCGCAGGGGCAGGCTGCAGAGGAGACAGAAGCACAACAGGGTATCAGCAAGGTAGCAGCTATGGCGCTGAAAGATATTCTGCACACTACTGCATCTCCCAGCTTTGCCTTCCCAGCAAAACCAGCTTTTCACACCATGCTCTGCTGCCTTGCACTCTCATTTTGCTCCTTCTCAGTAGGCAAAGGTGGCTGTCGCCACTTTGCAAGTGATCAGCTCTGGACAGCCTAGCAGTGCCTCCCCCGTGGCCCACAGGAACACCATACCTGTTTGTCTTCCAGATATGGATGGTCTCAGGGTCTGCGATCCCATAGTGCATCGCCTGCTCATCCAACAGGTCGAAGAAATATTTGACTGCCAGAGGGACAGGGCGGTTGGTACTGAGGATCACCTGGAACAAGTCATCCACAAACTTCTGCAGAGTGCCCTGTGGAGAGCCAAGCAGGACAGAGTCAGCACAGGCAGAGGAGAGTGGAGAGCCCAGGCCTCGCGCAGATACGAGGTTACCCTCTTCTGCTCAGCAGCCTCCCCTCGTTGGCCCAAAGCTGCTCCCCTCCGCTGCACGGAGCAGCAGCAAAGGAGGCCCCAGCGGTTTCTGGAACAGAGGCCAGGGAGAAGCTCATGAACAAAGCAAAATGCATTGGCCAGTCAGATGTACTCGGAGCCGCTGCACGTGACCGGGGCTGCTACAGGGGAGAGAGCTCACAACACGGTAGGATGGCACCGAACCGTAGAGACTGTCTAGTGGGGGGCTGCTGGCTGCCAGCGGCTGCATTCAGCCAGACAGGAACAAGGAGAAGGGCTTTCCTCAGCAGCAAGAGGAAGTTCAGTAAGTGTGGGAAGAGCACAGGCACTGCCTGGCAAAGTGCCTGGGCTGTCCCTTGAGGAACGGTACTACTGCAAGCAGGGCACTGCTCAGGAACCTGGATGCCAAAAGTTGATCCTTTCTTGAGGACAGAAGAGAAGAACAAGTTCTCCTGGGTCAATTTTTTAACAATGACACGGAATAAAGCAAAAAGAAGAATGTGAGCAGGTGCTGTGCCTGATTTATGACTGCAGCTGAATCTGTACATGGCTGGTGCGTACTATTAGCATCAGCTTGCTGCAGCAGGTAACAGGTCTGGCCTATCTTCTCGGCCCTGGGTGGGGCGGAAGGTGAGCAGACATGGCAGCCAAAGGAACTGCTGCAAAACACAAGGTACCGGCTTTTTTCTGTGGGACACACAAGGACAAACATGGGGCGGACACAGGGATAAAACCATTTCTTACTCTCCCCAGAGGCTCTGCAAAACTTAACCCAATAGTAGGAGTAGAAGTTTGGCACTGCAGTGCCAGGATTGGAGGGGAAACAACCAGCACGTGCATCAAGTCAGGCAAAGGGGCTCTTCACCTTCATGCACATCCCTGCAACCTGCCGGGGGATGTGAAGGAAGGCAAGATCCCAAGCACAACACAATCTGTGCTGCTTCTCACCTTCATTGAGAGTAGGCGTGTCAGGTAGATCTCCGGGATTGCCTTGGCTCGCTCCCGATCTCTTAAGCTCCCACGCCGATGCTTGGGAAGCTCTGGCTCTTCTGTTGGTTTTACCAGGTGCCAAAGTTTGATCCCACCTTCATCTGCATCCTCCAGCATTGGTGTTTCTAAAACAAGCAATTGTTTACAGATGAGTGTCAGTTCTCTCACAGTAGAGCTTGGCCAGGTGAGCCCCAAGGAAGCATGATTTCACAGTATGATAGAAACACAAATAGGAAGGAACCTCTGGAGGTCTCCATCCAGCCTTCTGCACAGAGTACAACTGTTGTTAGCACTACAGCAGGTTGACTTTGTCCACCCAAAACCTTCAAGGAGTATCAGGAGTATCCATGGAGCTGTTTGCTCTACCAGGCAGTAAGGTAAGACCTGGCATCCCATCACCACCCCTGGGCCATGCTGAGCATCTGAGGGTATAAAGAGTTCTAGAAGTTGCAGACTGCGCTCAGCCCTAGAGAGTCAGAACTAGAGAATTGTGCTTATCCTCCATTTTCATGCCCAGCCTGGCTTTCCTCTGATCTTACACTCTTTTGCTTTTCTCTCATCTCACCTGCCCAAGCTTTCAGTTTCCTGACAATCCTATGAGGGTCCAAATCACGTATCAGGCTTCTATAGCAGCATAAAGCTGGGGCTATGGCAAGAGACTTGTCCCACTAACTGGCAAATGCTATAAAATAATTTTATGAGAACAGGACAAACTCACTCTCTCCTGGGATGTAATCCTGGTTCTCCCTATGGATGTGCTTGGTCAGGCGTGGGACCAGTGCTACTGTTGCTCCATCAGGCACCTGCACACAATCAAAAATAAATAAATAAATAAATAAAAAAATATCAGCATTTAAACAAATGACATGTTTCTCATCAGCATAACAGGCAGGTGCTTGTAGACCAAAACAGACTATACCATTACTAGAAATAGGGACAGAAACAGGGATTTTGAGGCGTCATTGCTGTCTTTCCTGATGGAGAATCTTGTTTGTATCAATTAGAAAAATTATGTGCAGAGTACAATGAAGATGATAATACTTAGAGACTGAGGTCATTCACATCTCGAACATGTTGCAGCAAGGTATGACACATTGCAAGGTAGTTTAAAAACCCTCTTCCCGCTCCTAGAAGCTACTTCACATCACCTACTGATTTGGACTGGAACATTAACAGATCCAGCAGCATCACCTGCATTGCAACAGCCACCAGACATGAACGTGTGCATCTGCTTCCAAGCTCTACACCTGCCCACATCTCAGTACGGGTTAAGGAGGGGGCTATGCTTGTTGAAGTCAGAGTGCAGGCCACAGCACTGACTTAAATTGAATATACTGCGGCAAAAAAGCTCCAGTCTTTTGACAGTGATCCACCAGGAGGCCAGAACCGCAAACAGAGGATAGCAGTGCGTAGAAGATGAGGAGAGGCAAGGCAACAGTGGACTGAGTTCTGACCTTGTAATGCTGAAGCGTGTTCAGGCGTTTCCAAGTTCCTTGAACAACAGATGTCACATCCTCATCAGACAGTATCAGATGACCTGCCAGCCCTGATCTCCACTCTACAGCCATTAAAACACAGAAAACAAAGAGATAAACTGTTACTTTGAGGCATCTCTGAAGTCTGCTGTGCTTCATCTTGGTTGACATTCACTGATAGTCATCAACCTTTACCCGTGCTATTTCACAGACAACATAACCTGAGCAAGTGCCTGCAACAATGCTGAGTCCTGCAGTTGCAGGACAGTGTCTCTGAGCACAGGGACAGGTGGCCTCACAGCCTCCCAGGTTCCACTCGCCCAGTGCCTACAAATTCTGTCAGATTGGGACTCTTCAAGCAGGTGATTCAAACTGTAAATATGCACCCATAGCCCTTACTATCTACTATTCTCCAGCAATTGCTCACCTATAAATGAGCACTATTCAGCCAAAGGAAGAAGATGGAAGAGTGAGTGGTTTCCCTCACAATGTTAGTCCTACCTTTCATTATCCACTGTGGGAAAAATCCTCCATGACATGCATTACTGAGATGCTACCATTGACTTCACTTGCAGGAAGAGCCAGTCTATGACTATAGTGTCTCTGCGCTGCACTTAAGTCATCTTCCCCTCCTAAACGTTCTCCATGTTGTTCTTCCTACGTCCCCTTGCCCAAACCATTGCCATGGTCCAAGTCTGGCAAAGAACACCATGAAATGGAAGCGGCTGGACCCAGATACTTATTTCCCACCCCTGCCTCTTGCCATTAGCCTCTTTCCTGCATCATGCCCTGTTGAGTACAGCCAGAGCGCAAGATCCTTGGTCAGTGACCCTGCACACTCAGCAGAGAATGACAAACGTGCATGGCAGGGTGCTGCACAGATAGCAGACAACCGCTCTTCCACTTCCTCACTGAGTTTTGGCACCAAGCAGTTCTGCTCACCGAGGTCCAGGGTGTCTGGGTCTGGTCGGTGACAGTATGGCGTCCCTTTATAGATCTGATCCAGGATTTTCTCCTTCACCTGTGTTATGGTGTCACAGTCTAGCACTTTTGCAGAAATCCCTTGGGAGTCCTCTGCCCCTCCTGCAGCAACTCCTGCTTGCGTCAAAGCATTTAAGGTCTGGGGAAGACAAGAAAAGGTCACAGCTACTCAGCTGATAAGATTACATCTGACACATTTACACCGTTGATGGCTGGCATTAAGGCAAGTTAACAGCTAGTCCTTTCACTGAAAGAGTTTCAGAAAAGAAAACATCACAGATGTTAAACACCCTTTTCCCAGTCTCATGTCAAGAGCTGGAAGCCAGTTCAACAGTGTTGAGGAGAGGCTTCGAAGTGCCATCAGCAATTTCATCCCCTTATTTCCGGAAGAGAGCACAGCACATACAGCAGATTAATGTGGCTATGGCTCCTACCAGCCTAGGGCAAAAGCGCCTGATTTAGCAGAGCTCTTGTTCATCTATGGAGTTGTGCTGCTGGGATAAACCTGGCTCCCAGGAGACAGCGGCAGGATGCTGCACTTCTGCCTCAGTAACAGGAGCAAGGACGTTCAGCCCTGCACACCAGAGAGCCCAGAGGGAACAAAAGATTCAGCGCTTACCAGAGTCCGGTACTCCAGGTCCTCTCTCAAGAGGCGGTTGTCATTCAGGGTATATTTGGCTTTCCCTGTCACCCAGTCAACTGGCCCTTTGTCCACCTGGTGCTTGATTCCTCGAAACAGCATGTAAAGGGGCTCCCCAACAGAATCCTGGCACAGAAAGGAAGGAGTGTCACCTGAGAGAAATTCAGCTTGTTCCTCCCAGCAGAGCCCAGACTTGGAAAGACTCTGTTTCCAGAGACTTGGAAACACGGACACCCAAGCAGAGGAGGAGCAGGACTGAGGATACAGCAGCCAAGCCCCAGCAGGCAAAGACAGAGCTTCTGCCAACAGCTCCTGCTCCATGCGCAGGGAGACTGCGTGGGCCAGCTACCAGGTGGATGCACAAACCAAGGCATTGCTCTGCCTCTGTGCCACTAATCTGAAAGACTCTCCTTGCCACCACCTCCCCAGGAAAGAAATTAGATCAGAATCTGTCCTCCCCATGCACAGACCAGCCTATGGCCAGCACGTCTCAAGATAAAGGAGCTACGCTGAGCCCTCCACGATCTGGCAAGACATCCTGGAGACAATGAGTAGTTTTAATGCTAATTTAAGCATCCCTGTCCCCAGTGAACAGTCCAGCTCTCCCATTTCCCACCCAGAAATACAGGATGACTCTGGCACTATTTCAGTCACAAGTGAGGCACAAAGTAAAGCTGTGGTTGTCTCCCGTCTTCGGGCCCCTCTACACCCCAAAGGGACAAAGAGCTCACCCTCACAAATGCGTACAGGCAGATGGACATCCAGTTGGTTAACAGCTTCTCTACCACCGTTTCTGTCCTGAAAGAGAGCATGAGGTTGGTCACAGGAATATGGTGCGGAGCAGGGAGGGGTTTGGAGATAAAGATCACTCCCCTTGAGAAAACACAATAAATGGTGATACAGGACCAAAGGGGGAAAGAAAAAAAAAAAAAAAAGTCTTCAGAGCCCAGTAAGGTTAATGCTTTTGCTACCACTTATTTGAGGCACTTTTCAGCCTGAAGGAGGCACTAAATTACAGAAGTGGAGAGACAAGCAAGCAGGGGACAGAGGAAAGCCTCTGGTAGGTCTCAAACAAGGGAAATTTGTTCAGATCAGAAGGATGGACCAGATAAGAGACTAACAGGCATCCAAACACAGGACAAATTTCAGTTTAGCTTCCAAACTGTGAGCCCAGTTTGGAATCTAATCAGCAAAGTGAGATTAGTAGACTTGGCAAAGCCCTAGTACCTGAACACAAGGAGAGAGTTAATGTACAGCAGCTTCAAAAGAAGAGGAATTTGGGGTGGGCAACTCCAGCTTCCTACTCTTTTCACATTTTTCCTGCTATGCTCCCTTGCCAATTGCAAGGACTGGAGAGAGGGGTATCATTGCTACTGCTTCCTCCCATTTGATGCATGTTGTCTGGACACACGCTGGTCTTGGAGCTGCAGCTCATGCCATGATGTTGTCCTACTCACAGGAGTTTCAGAGCTTGCCAGCTGAGCAGAAAGGCTCTGTCCCCTTGGACAGCTTGCAGTGGGACCATGGCTGGCTCACTCACCTCCGCAGCATCAGCTTGGGGTTCTTGGCCACATACTGCTCCACGAGGTCGTTCAGAAGCGTTTTGAGGATGTCTGTGAAGTACTCCAGCTTCCCATGCAGCGACACGGTGAGCAATGATGCCACATAGGCCCGGTCTCTTGGAGAGAAAGTGCGCTGGATTTCCAGAGTGTGGATGAACTGGTGGGGAGAGATAAGCAGTGTGTCAATCTGCTGAAGACAAGGCAGTCACAGCTACTGGCTCTTGGAAGAAGTGGTGCTGCAGGGAGCAATTCAGGAAGGAACTGTAACAGACACTGCCTGCTTCCTGCCACCAGCTGCCAGTAAGGTGGCCCTGACCCCACCGCAGGCTGCAAGCGGGGAGAGGGGCACTACCTTGATGAGGGGCATTACCTTGGTGAGGAAGAGTTTGCTGTTGAGCAGGTTGGAGAGCTGGACCAAGCCCTGCTCCACAGTTTGCCGCCGACACTCAGGGATGTCCAGGTCCCTTTGCAGTGGTGACTCACGGTGACCCGGGAAGAAAATACGCTCTGCATAGGACTTGTAGTCCAAGAAGGGGATTCCTGTGCCCACAAGGTCACTTGTGAGGTCCATCATCTCAGTCATCAGGTCTGAGGAAAAGGAAACGCCCATGAGGTTGACTATATGATCACACAACTGATGGTGCAGAGCATGAGGTGAGTGCAGGAACTAGGACCAGAAGGATGGGACTGAGGAAGAGGAAGGATGTTTCCTGTCAGGAAGAGGCACATTGGTGTCCCATTGCTTGAACATTTACAACTAGACCAGGCACGGGGAGAAAGTGCATGAGGAAATTTCCAGCCTTGGGGAGGAACAAAAAGGTGAATTTGCTGATTACTCTCCTTTACAGTCAGGGGTTGGCTTCCAGTTTTACAAAGGGGAAGCCACTGTTCAGCCCCGATCTGTGATTACAGGCATTACCTACGTTAGAGATAGAGTATTAGAGATCTCCTGTTTCTCACTGCTTCCCACATCAGTTGGAGATTACAGCCTGAGTCACCTGCACAGTTTCAGAGCCCCAGGTCTCCCTCACAAGGGCTTACTGCTCTAAGTGCTAAAGTACAAGGTTTGTGGGCCCAGAACATGGTGTCTAATTCAACTTGCCCTACATAAAGACTGGACTAGCTGTCCTTAAGATCTCTCCAAGTGTGCTGTCCTGACCTTTAGCTTTTCACCTGAGTCTGGAGAATGAACTGGAGAATCAGAGGGGTCTCTGTATAGATCACTGTGCTCTGAATTAAAAAGAGAAGAATTAAAAATGAAAGAATTTGGCTCAGTGTTTCAATGCATGGGCACAAGATAAAGTTTTTGCCTGCTCTGAGCTACCCAAACAGGTATGCAGGAACGGAAAGAGAGGTATGGCTGAAAGTGATTCTTCAAGCTTCCCTGAAGCTGCAAGAACATAAGAGCTCCATGACTGACCTGTGAATTCCTTTTTGCATCTGTCCCGAACACTTGTTTCCAGATTTTCCAGCTGGATTTGAACTTTCTTGTAATCCCTCAGAGCCTGTTTGCTCTTCCTCCTGCAATAAGAAGCGTAATTGTTCCTAGTGGCCCTAACCCAGGGACTGTCCTTGCCAACTGTTGTTTTGCTGCCAAGGGCTCCAGGGAAATTGGTATTGAGGTGATTTCTACTGAACATCCTCTTCCCAGGATACCCGTGTCCTGTAAACTAGATGTGTCTCTTGGAGCACCCATTAGGTGTGGGCTCTGAATGAGCCACAGTGCAGGCTGTGACCAGCAGGTACAACATGCCTCACACATCCCACAACACCAGAGGCTCAGAATTTGGCACAAAATAAAGAAAACTGGGACCTTGCTTAGGCCCAAGATGTATACGCTTGGCCATACCCACTGAATAATGTTGTAGAGGAACTTAAAGATCTCATACAATGCCAGTCTCCTACCTGTATATGAAGACGATGACCAGAACGATCAGTGCCACAAAGGATGCTCCAACACCCAAGCCAATCTGTGCCTCCAGCGGGAAGGTGAGCTGGCTTTCTGTGTCATACTGCACTCGGCCCAGGAGGAAGTTCAGGTTTCCCATCTGTACCTGTGTAGAAAAGCATGTGCCACAGCATAAGCTCAGTGCAGCAATGAAATGCAAAGCCACAGGGCTTCTCCAGAATGGGTACAGGTGGCATACAGCTCTCTAGCAAAGCTGTCCCACAGCAAACTCCTCAACCCAGCTATACCATTTGCTTCCAGGCAATGTTTGGGACGTAAGAATAGAGTTGAGAACGAGAGCAGCTCCTTGCCACTCCTGGTACCTCCCCTGTCCCCCACCAGGGCTTCTGTCTTTCCTCCTCTTCCCATCCCTCTCCCTGCCTCCACCAGTACTTCTTGCTCGTGCTTCAAACGACAGGATTTCTTGTGGTGCAGCTGATCGCCTACCGTGAACTCTGGGAGCAAGTCTGTGCCCTCCCGCTTCGTGCGGTGCCGTGGAGCTGGCTGCTCAGAGGGAGGCTCACAGTAGAGATGATTCCTTGTTAGTGTTTTCACCACACAGATTCCTTCCCCAATCATAGCCATAACTTCATCCTTGGAAATAGCCAGATCTAGATTTTCCCCCTGGAACAGATGTGGAACAGCTCATCAAATTGGGAAAAACACAACTCTGCATTTCCATGGCTCCAGAGAAGATGGAGGAGATCAAAACCATCGGATGAAAGCAGCCTTTTTTCTTCTCTGACTAGGCTCGCATCTGAATTGGCTGCAGAAGTTCATTTTGTAAGCTAAAAAAATTCACTTGCATACAATTTAGATTATAGTTTTAGGACCTGCACCATGCTGTATAAGTACAGTTATAAATAGCCTGTCTTCTTAAGGCTCTTCAGCCACAGCACAACTAAGCTCAGCTCTTCACTCTGTGTGTATACGCATACACACACACACAATGTGTATATATTTAAAAAGGTAGTTGCATGTCAGTTAACCTAAGCACTCAGGTGAGTCAATCAATGCCTGTCAGAGATGTAAGACGTTTATGATATTGTTCTTATCTGCTACACCAATCTACTTTAATTTTTGGGGATTAAGAATTTGTTGTTTGGGTTTTTTTTTTTTAATAAAACCATGCTGACTGATGTTAATTACATTTTTATGTTTAAATGCTTTCTAAGCTGAATCCTGCAGCAGCTTTTTCATGCTTTTGCCCAGAGCTCTGTCTGAGTATTCTGACAGGTTGGCAGATCAACCTCCTTGCTCTTTGAAAGCTTGCATCTTGTTAGTTCTCCTTCAGTCTTCTCAAATTGCCCTACTTCTCCAAGATGCGTTCAATACCAATGGCAGCAGTCTAGACATTTCCAGACTAGTACATCCTCACAGTTTGTACTCATATGTGAAAAAAGAGCAAGTGGAAAAAAGTGCATCTCCAGCTGCAGGCATTAACTTTCTTAATGAGTACTGGACTAGAAAGTACCTTTCCATACAAAACAAATACCTCAGATTTTTCTTGCATGTACAGAAAAAACATTAGCCATTCTGCCTCTCTATCATCTTTAAAGGGTGATTTTCCTACCTCTAGTAACAGGACTTCCCTACTGCCAGGATTCTTTTACTCCTAAGTTACTTCTAGAGGAATCTTAAGTTATGAAAAAGCTGGCAGCTGAGAATAGGATGTGGGGTTTATTTAGTACTAATATCTCATCTACACAGAGTTTATTTGGATCAAAAATAAAAAAGCACAGCAGTTTCCACAAGCCCTGTGAAGCCCTTAAGAATGATTTAGGGGCTCAAGGGGCTTTTCTGATGTACTCTTTTCCCTCTTAAGTACCATTTCTCATAGGCCAAAGTAGATGTGCTGTGACAGGTTCCAAGCCTGTCAAATGGTTTAAAACCTTGGATGCTGCATAATACCAATTTGAAACACTTCAGAACATTATTTCCAGCTAGTTTTTGTGTTACCTCCACAGAGATGACGCTTCCTGGCTTGTGACGATATGGTTTGGCAGGGTCTTCAGCATTCAATGGTTTTAGGATGGGATTGACTTCATAAGAGAAGGGCATGGGATGCAGTGAGTTGAAATCAAAGCTCAGATTATCCAGAATAAATTCCAGTTTGATATGGACACTCCGCAACAGCAGGTTAATGGCTGGAGTTTTGCACAGGATCAGGTAGGAGGAGTTAACAAGACATGGTTCTTCAAACTAAATGTGAAAGGCAGAAAAATATGTCAGTGGTGAAACACTAACGCTTGTCCTGAAGCTTTGCAATAGATCCCAACCCTCAGCAATCTGGGGCCAGTCTGCATTCCTTTCATCTGGAGCAATGCCAGAGGAACTCTGCTTAATTGCAGAGGGAAAAATCCAAGATCTGTGGAAATCCCCATGTTCCTCTAAAGAAAGTTTTCATAGCACTGGATTTGTTGCACATACCCAGGTCTCAGCAGTGAGAATCAGCTCTGAAATTCCCTTGGCAGCAAATTCTGGAGAGGCATCAGCTTTGTATCTCCCTGCTCTGACAGAACGGGACCAAAGACCTTGAGTGCAAGGCTGATTTCCTAGCCTGAATGCTTCTGTGAAAGCAGCATTCCTTCGTCCGGTTGGATATGTTTTATACTTTTGGTGAAAGTATTAGAGTCAACTTTTTTTTTCTCCCATACAGCCACAAATGCCTTCTAAGAATATAGGTAAAATCAGCTATTATTGATGCATGTGCATCAGGAGCACATACTCCCAGTTTATGTACAGGAAGCCCTCCATCATTTGCACTAATAATGCAAATCCTTCTTGTACTTTGGCTGCCAAACATCCTCTACTTCTGCAAATTCTGCTGCATGTTTTTGACCTCAATCATCACATCAATACCTCTGTAGTAACACTGGCAGCAGGAGAGCAGAAATGTTGGTGGAACTGGTAATTTCACTGAACTCTGCCTGGTTTTGTATCTCAGAGTGAAAGAGAGCCCAGGGGCTGTAGAGATGGACTGAACTGTGCAAAAGGAAGACAGCATGGACCTGCTGAGCCACACACCTCTCTGGCTCAGCTGTACATTTCTTTACCTCCACACTGCTGCCCTGTGTTTCTGTCCCACATCACAAGTCCTGCACATCTCTAAGCAGAGGCAGACCCGACTCATGGAAACGTTCGTGAAAGCGCTCAACCTCTCAGTCTGGCAGAGAACACTTCCGCTTGGCCAAGACTGTTGGTATGAGCCAAGCAGATAACAGTGAGTGGGGGGAAAAGCCCTAGGGACAGAGAGTCCACCTCTGCAGGGCAGCACATCAACACTTATGCACCCTCAGGTCCACCAAGCACTTTGTCACACTACCTGCTGGACACCACACAGAGCATCCTCAGGGCACTCTGTGTCTGGGATGATTCTGCGCCATCGTCCCAGTCCTCGGCGCCGGCGTTCAGATGGAGAAACCGTAACTCGGATCTTCGGTTTCTGTACAACATCCAAGTTGTATCCATGAACTCTGAGCACTCTCCCTCCACTGAAAGAGAAAAGTAGCTGATCTCACCCACCTATTATTCACTAGCTCCATCTTGCCCATGCTTCCACCCTTCTGCTTAAGCTCACTCCTACAAGCCTGGCTTTACTCCTAAGCGCAACTTAAACAGTTGCCATTGGTGCTGTAGTACCTGCCTCACCACACAGCCCTGGGGAAGGGTGCACTCAAGTCTTTCTACCTGAGGAAGCTTTTAGGTGGCTCTGCAAAAGTGATGTTGGGATCCAGAGTATATCTGAAGAGGGATCCCTCCAATCTCCGCTCTTGATCCCCATATTTGATAGTGACTGGGAGTTCTGCGGACACGTTGCTGGGACTCGTCTGGCATGCCAGCTGATCCTCCGTCATCTCAGAGAGGCTTGGAGAGACAGAAGAGAGAACAAGGGATTAACACAGCTACTACAGAGATGGATTTTATAGTACCATGCCTTGCTCTTTGCAGACCATCTGCAAACCTCTTCTGGTATTTCCCTAAATTTAATGCTGAAGATCTTGTGCCTTATCTAAGCAAGCAACAATTGCTGGGCAGTTGTCAGTGAGCAGCACGTGGACAAAAAGCAGGTACAGCCACTGTCCAGACTGAAGAGACTGGAAGCATGCTACCAAGGCATGAGCACCTTCTCACCAGCAGTGCTGTCAGGTGTACGTGTCCCAGGATGTGAGAACAAGCAGCTCTTAGTGTTAGTCTGCAGGAGCCAACTGCAGTTCCCCATCAGCAAAAGCAGAGCTGTCAGGATGGGGTATACCCTGTCAAGAGACACGCAGAACAGAGGCCATGTAGCACCGTTCACGTCCAAGGGAACATGGGCAGGAGTGTAAGATGGTCGCAGTTGCTGCCATGACCCTCAAGGGGAGAATCTCCTGAACGCAGAGGAGAGCAGAGCTCCAACAGCCTGTGCTAAGGGCTGAGCCAGGCAGCATCACACCCTGCAGGGCTCTGAGAAGGACTCAGGGCAGCACACAGCCAGGCCATTGGCAGGCTCTGATCTTACATGTGGCAAGGGAGGTCTCCAAGCAGGACGCTGATCTCATTAGGATGCCCAGTCAGCAGCTTTGAGCCCAGAAGGGTAAGGCAGGTTCCTCCCGCTTTGGGGCCCTGGGTTGGAACAATGGATTTCAGCTCTGGATTCTAGAAGAGGGAAAAAAAAAAAAAAAAAAAAAGAAGAAAAAAGAAACAAAGGAAAAAAAGGAGGTGAGTGACAAGGACCTCAACAGACAAGGCAAGGAAAGAAAACAGCAGAACATGTTCAGTGCCCTCCAGTGCTCTGAAAATTGAAGCTATAGATCCCAATCACAGGCAGGCCTCAGCTAGGCTCCAGCAGTCACCTTACGGAGCAGAGGCAACAGAGCAGGGATCAATCACACCAACAAGAACTGTGAATCGGAGATCAGTCTTTCCACAGACGACAAAAGGCAGATGGATGCTGCAAACAGCAGAGCTGTGAGCCTCACACACAAACCCTAGGATTAACAGTTCAAAGGGATTGTTCAGATCAGTAACTGGATTAATAACTCAGGTTAGGAAAAACAAAGTAGCAAATAAATTGTCTGTTTGTCTACTAGACAAGGAGATTACCAGCAGGGAGCCCTAAGAATTTGCGTTGAGACCTGTGCTGTTAAACATACTTGTATGTGACCTGGAAAGGGGACGTAAAATTTGATAAATTATTCAGAGTAACAAAAGCTCAGTACTGCTGAGTACTGCAGCAAAATTTAGAGGAACCAGGCAGAGCGGCACAACTAAGTGACTGCTGATAAATGACGAGCAAGATACATGAAGTGAGAAGGAGCAGGGAGACTACAACAAAAAAGCAACCCAATCATATGTACACAGTTGTGAGCTTTGAAATAGCTCCTGCCCATTCAAGAGTGCTTTGGTATCTATAACAACTCTACCAGCTCTGAGCACAGATCTCAGCAAAAACACACTAAGTGGTAGGAATTCCTGGGAAGAGAATCAAGAAAAAAAAGATTTTTATGCCACAGTAAAAATTCCTTTTACACTCGCATCTTGAACATAGTATGCAATTCTCATCACCCTGCCTGAAAATGCTGATAATAGAACCAAAACCAAGAGAAGAGCAACAAGCACAATCCAGTATATAAAATGGTTCTATACAGCACAAAATGGAAGAGCCAAAGAGACTTTTCAGGTCTCTCTTTCCCCTTTCCATGGGAGAAGGAGACATGCAGCTAGGTACATAACTTGTAAGTTGCACAGCAAGGATGAAAAGCAAGTAATTATATCTAAAAGCTACTTAAAATATTTTATTTCATAGTTGCTGGGTTCAAGATATCAAAGGGTTATCAGAAGCATGTTTAAAAATAATAGGAAACTGTTCTCCATACAATGCACAGTAACTTTGGACTTATTGCCAGTAGCTGCTGAAGGTCAGAAGCTAAAAGTGTGTTCAAGCAGCAATTTGCAAATTAATAAAAGGAAAGTCATAAGTCTTAGTGAGATGTTAAGTCATCAGTAAAAAAAAATAAAAATAAAAAAAAAAAATCTCCAAGCCAGAGAGGTACCCCAGTACCCTGCAGTCACTGGACTACAGAATCTTTAGTATTACCCAGTACAGCTGTTCTTATAATCTGAAGAGGGGAGAAGAAAGAAAAAAAAAACAAAAACAACACCCCCCCACCCCCACCCCCCAATCCACCACACAACACAAACACCAGAAAAATCAGATAAAAATACCAGCAGCAAGTGCCTGGTAGAGTCCCGCAAGTTCATGCAATAGACAGCCATTTAGCAGAGATACTGGAAGAACAGGGAGAGGCATTAAAGAAGCAATAGTTACGTTACCTGATAGGTGAAAATATGTCCAGAAACTCCACGCCCTCCTCCAGGCACTTCCACCACAATGTGCCCAAATCTCTCTGTCCAGCTCCCGCCAGTGACACATACGATACTGCAGGACAATCCAAGAACAGCGTCACACCATGGAAGAGCAGATGAGCTGTATCTGTTGCATCACGTCCTAAAATCAACTAGCAACCACAGCCCCCTTCTTTCAGCCTTATCACATTCTCAGAATATACAACTGAACATTGAGAAATACCTTTAAAAGCTGGATTAGGGGCAGCAGAAAAGAAGCAGGAGGCGGTTCCAAACAGGCCCACCCTATCTAAGATTATTCTTTTTGGGGACAGACAGGATGAAGCCCACTGTATCACAGGTACACAGAATCCAAGAACTCTGCTATTGTCCAAAGATGATCAAATCAGACCTCCCAGCTTTCCTCCACAGTAGGAGATTAATTTTGTCTGGGTCTTGCTCAGGAGTGGGTTCCAGGTTCACAGCTATATCCCCTCAACCAAAGAGGCTCAGGAATTTGCACTTAGGCAGTGCAGTCCCAAGCCAGGACCCTGTGATGCCAGGTGATTTACAGATACAGAACAAAGACAGTGCTAACCCCCGAAAGATTATGCTCTAATTCTAGGATGAAAACAGAAAGCAGATGGATCCAGACAAACAAGGCACACAGACAGGACAACACTGCTCAACACAGCAGGCCATTTCCCAGCAGGATCTTACCTGGCTCCCAGAGGGAAAGGTGCTACAACTACTGCTACCATGGAATGGAAAAATGGGTTTGTCATAGCTCTGATGAGAGGTTACTCACAATTGCTCTCCTCTTCTCCTGCTGGTTGCTTGGCTCCTCTCCCTCCCTTGTCGAAGGCTCCCACCTACCTGCCCTGCCACAGGCCAACTACACAAGTATTCCTTTCTCCTTGCTTCCTAGCTACCCCCGTCACACGTCTCAACACCTGACTATGCTGCCTTGTTATGTGGTCCTGTCCTGGCCAGACACACCAGCTACCCAGTTCTCTATCACTGATGTTAGCTGGATTCAGCAGGACAGGTCTTTCTGCTTCTCATCCTCAACCCAGCCACTACTTTTACAAGCACTGTGTGACCTGCCAGGCACTGCTAGCCACCAGAAGAGTGGCATAGGGCCCACCAGGACTCCCTGGTCTGTCCCTGGTTGAGAGGATCCTTTCACTGGGTTTGGTCCTGGGAGGTGGAAGCGTGGCTGGCAAGTGAAGAGTGACAGTCTAGGGGCGTGCTGACTCAAGCACAGGTAAGAATCTGTGCTGTACCTCCAGCCACACGTTCCCATCCTCACCCTGTGTTAACACGGTCAGGATATTTTCCAAGCAGCGACACTTATGCAAGCCATGTCCTTCACTTTATTGAAATCACCCTGCGGCTGGGAGAGACACCCACGAAGCTGCATGGTTCTGAGCCTGTGACTCCCTGATCGGGCTGGCCTGTGGGCTCTGTACTGGCAGCATGATCAGTATACGGCAGCACTGTTTGGCCGTCGCCTTGTACACAACCTTATCTCTCTAAGGTCGCTGTCTGAGTAACTAATCAGACAGCGACCTTACTCAGGGGCACTCCCTGGGGAACGGGCAGGGCTCAATACCTGCTACAGCAAAGGCAACGACATCTCAGGCTGGTGTCAGCAGCCAAGGGAAAAGCCAGTGCCCGCCTCTGGGAGGAGGTTTCACAGATACTCTACCTGCTAGAGATCTCATACTCTTGAGCATCTACGGCACAGGGAATTCCTGCAACAGTGACAGTTTCTGCAATGTCTTGATGTTTCTGCCCGAGGTTTGAGCCAGTGATGGTGATTCTAGTGCCACCTTCCACTGGTCCAGACAGGGGGTACACCTGCAAAGACATCCGCGCATGTGTAAATGTCACAGTAACTCAGACCTCTGCACTCTGGCAACTGATCTACAGCACAGGGCCCTTCAACTGCCCCACTACAAACTCTACCTGGCTGGGTCACTGCTATGGATTCTTTTACTGGCTTGGACTAGTACCAGGTTGCACCCTCATCTGAAGTAACAACACCAGTCGGAGCCTTCTTTCCCATACCTCACTGTTGCCAGCAGTCCCCCCCAGAGGCGATAATCCACTATAGACTTCTAAAGCGAGGACTGCCCCTGCTTTGCCTTCTCATCAACATGCTGACCACTCCATAGGGCATTTCTGCTGAAGAGTGGGAATGCTCAAGCCAATCCATGTTACTCATGTTGAAGCAGCAAGCACCATTCTCTCCTCAGCATCAGTACGACAATGAATCGCATGCTGCACAAACGTCAAAGCTTTGTCCCTGAGCAGCATCCAAGATAAACTAAGACAAGATGCAGCACATGGATGTTGTGTGCCACCAGAGGGAGGACAAGCTGACAGCAAAAGGGACACATGGCTACAGACACTTGTCATGTGGCAGTTAGCAAGAAACATTTAAAATAAACAGACAAAAATAATTAATTCCAGTAACCTGTCATGCCTTTCCCATCCTTGCTGTGCTGTTATCATTAGGTTTTGCCCTCCTTTGCTCCAGGCTCAGATGAGCCAACCTGTTTCAGGGTCTGGCTCGGGACAGTTGGAGGATCCAATCTGTGGACCCTTTCCCAACTCCTGAATTATTCTGCTCCTTCTGGTGTGCCAGTTTCAGCTCATATAAGATACGAATGCATCTTCCCCTCTGTTCTCTATCAGCAAACTAAAAGCCCAGCACTAAAGTCTAGCATCCTCACAACACTGAGGGATCACAGCAGAATAGGACTAACTTGCTCTTCAGATGGCCAATGTATTATTGAGCTGCACTGTTCACACTCTGAGCTCACAGCTCTCTGATTTCAACCGGAGAATGGAGCCCTCCTTGCCCCAGGTGCAGTACACTAGCGAGCAAGTTACTCACAGAGTGAATGAGAGGTGCCGGACACAGGTCTTCTATCTCTTCCTTGCAGGAGCCCCTGAAGATACAGCTGGGGTTGTCACCTCCACACCACACACAGTTGTACTTTGAGTCAGCTGTTTGGCAGCGGCTACAATCAGTGTGTCCCACAGAGCAGTTGTAAAAAGTCACTGCAAAGGAGAAAAATTCAGAGGCATCTGCAAACGTCCCCTAAGGCACGGAATAATCTAGCAACTTGGTGTCTTGCACAGAACCCTCTCCTCCTCCTTCCCGTGTGACAAGCAACAAAAACGAGGCTGCGCGTTTTTCTTAGTTTCCCTGTGATAGGACTACTACAGATGCAAAAAGCCTCATTTGAGGATTTCTCAATTCTCTTTGGCCTCATCTCCTGTCTTTTTGCTGGGGAGGTGTTGCACTCCTACCATGAAGATCTGCAGCGCTGTCCACTCGAAGGTGTCGTCGCCTCTGCACAAACACCACAGCATTGAATTCGAGTTGAGGAGCTGAGTAACTGTACTGCAAAGACAAAGACCATCAAGGCAAAGGACTTAGAGGCAGAAACAAGCCAACTGAATAGGCAAAAAAAAAGAGCATCAGCATCCATGCTGTAGTGCACTGGCACGTACAGCCTATAAGGAACCTCCCATGAATGCAGACAAGGCAGGGTTAGCTGGGGCAGTGGCAACACAGGCCTGTCCTCACTGGCTCACGCAGCCACAACTCTGCTCTAGAAAGAGTAGCAGGCATTGGCTCATTAGGATGAACGTTGAACACAAACGTGTACTTGTCTAACTTCCTAATTGCATTCCAAAATGGCTAATTCCTATCTACAAGCCATCTGCTCAGAAAACTGCTCAAGCTGGCATTTCTGAGATTTCAGCAGAGCTGAAGATGTAGGATTACAATTGGTCCGCAGGGCTCGTGTGCACAAGAGCCTGTGTTGTTTCTCTCCCTTAATTATAGGAGTTTGTGAACTAAAAATATTGTAACTTCTTGCAAATGTTGCCCTAAGTAAAATCCACACATCATCCAGAAACATACATGGCTGTTTTAATTTTGCCTGCTAATCTTACAATCCACGGGCTAGCTTCTACCACTAAGAACAAAATTGGTACAAACAGCACTTTTCACCAAAGAACTGCCATCACAGAAGTCACAATCCAGAGAACCATGAACAAGAGCGCTTCAAGCTAAAGCAAAAGTGGCACTGTCCTGGCAGGTTGCAATGAGCGGTGATTTAGAGAGGGCATCATCCCGTGCTACAGCAAATGCAGCAAGAAGTTGTATGGCTCAGACTCACAATCTTTCTGCAAATTGAAGATATCGATACTGCCAGGCAGCAGCATCACAGATGAGGGCCCCAGAGAGCTGATTATTCTACAAATATTTTTGCAAAATATGCTTTTTTCTCCAAAGAGCTTGCCTTCCAGCCTGCTGTTTTGCTGAGCAAAACCAGCACCAGTGTGAACTCTGAAATGGCATTGTGTTCCAAGCACTCACCTGGTTCATCTGGCAGGTGATATAACAGAGGGACTGGTTTGTTTCCTCTCCTTCCACATAAGCATCCATCACCACTGTCCTCCCTTCCAAATTCAGAACACACTCATAGTCCCATTGGTGGTCCTGCAGAGAAGATACACATAGCACCATTTCTCAACTACACGGAACTTCCTGCTACACGACAGTGTGCTCCTGCCTCTCCAATTCAGTACCTTTTACCAAGCCACTTACTGTGCAAGCAGTGTGCTCCTTCCCTTCGTTATGCCAACTCTACGCTATATTCAAGGGCTCTCTATGCTGTCACTGCCTCTATTTATGAAAGGTAAACCAACACAAAACAAAACACCTAGAAGGGAGCATGTGTACATCAGTGCAGGGAGAACTCGGCACAGGAGGAGGAATTAAAGAAAAACCAGTGGGACTGTGAAGCTATGACTACGTCTCTGAAACACTAGCTTGGAAATGAAGAGTGAGGTATACAGATTAGGGCAGTGCACATCAAAAAACACTAAGCGTTTTTTTCTTCTCTCTCCTGAAAAATCTTCCACCGAATTGCTTAGACACTTCCAGTAACCAAGCATCTGTAACCAGCCCTGCTCCTCTGAGCAGTGCAGTATATCAGGTTTAACATATAAAGTAACAATTAGTTTGTGGGCTGCATGTTCTGAGGTGGTTGTTTGTAAAAGGTTACTAAATCAGCCTTCTGTCTTGAGAAGCAAAGAGAATTTTTATCAGAGGCACACCCAAGAAACATAACTTTCAAGGGTGGTTTTCCTCATTACAGAAGTTTCAGGTACGACAGGAACAGCCTCATTAACATAAGCATGCCATAAAGGAAAGGGAACAGATGACTTATCTTTAGTTTATGGAGACACAAACAATCAGCAGGAAGTTATTCCAAGAACTACCATCTACAGTGCAGCACAGGTGCAACTTAATCCAAATGAATGCAGATCTTCTCCAGCAGGTTGCTGCACACCTGTACTCTCCCCTTCTCTAGGTGACCTCCTACCCACCAATAAATCCAGCTATGCAATTCTTTATTCACAGAAGTAGGTCATTCCTCTGCAAACAGGAGAAACCTAGGCAGAGCCACAACTGGGTCTTACACATATTTTTAGTAGTCCAGTGGACAGACTGCCCAAACAGCGCTCTGCATTAAAACAGTTTCTCAGTGCTGATGGCATTGAGCTGACTACCTGATAGAGGTGGAAGTTCTTTCCCAGCAGGGTTATCTTCCTCGCCACGTTGACTGGAAAAAGCGAAGATCCCTGAATTCCCTGCACGCAGGGACAGGCATCTGGACCCCAGCTAAGCTCTTCATTCTGAAAACAGACAAAAGTCTTTAGAGAAAGAAACCTCCATGGCTCTGATACAGGGAATCAAAGCTTGACATGCCAACAGAGAAGCAAGCCCTGCCCGAACGAAGACATGGCTGTGCTTCTTTACCGTGAAGTGACAAGAAAGCAATGCAAGAGCCCAAAGAGGTGAACAGCAGAAAGCTGTGGACATGCTGGACATCACAGCAGCTGCCACCTTCAGGCCAGCAGCATTTCTACAAGACCTGGGAACCTCACAGATTTTTCTTCCTGAGGCTCCCACTTTTCAGTCTGCACATTAAAACGGTATGCAAAATTTCAAAGTGTTACAGAGCCTTAGACTGTGAATTCGAAAGCCCAGAAACTTACATCCTCCCAAAACTCAGGGGCATCATACTGATAGTCGAGGTCAGGGTGGAGGATCCTAGGAAAGTCAGGGACATCCCTCTCTGAAGAATCGCCGTCACCCGACAGAAGAGTAGAAGCAGAGAAGGGAGATGTGTCATTCTCGGCCTGTAGCAAATCCATCCAGTCCTCTGTGTCCTGGAGCTCCATGCCTTCCTCCAGCAGCCAGTCTGGGGGAGCTGACGGTGGGAGCTCTGAAGCAGGTAGTTCAGTTCCCAGCAATCCAGGAGAGTCATCAGCGGTAGCAGGGCCCCCCGGCACCTGGCTGGGGGTTTGGGGAGATGGGATGGCAGATGTCAGTGCCTCTGTGGTAGGAAAAGAACTCAGAGGCCACTTGAAACTGGTGACATGAGGGGAAGGTGTTACTGCTGCTGCAGATGTGTGCAGAGGGCTACCCACTGGTAGGGTGGTGGGTGGGTCGGTGTGCTGTGGCTCCTGGGCAGTGGCGGGCCCTTCAGTGGGCAAGGCTGCCTGATCCACATTTTTGGATGGGCTGGTGAGGACAGATGCAGCGGGAGACGTCATCTCTGGCACGGTGACAGCAGGTTTGTCTGCTGGTGGTGGTAAAGGGGATTCTGTGATGGCCTGGAGAGAGGCTGCTTCGGTTGAGAGAGTCAGGTACGTATAGCCGAGGGTTTCTGTAGGCTCAGTCGTCATATCCGAGGCTGCGGAGAGCGTGACGTGGTTGGGCTCTGTGGGGGGCACAGTGCTCAGTACCACACGCGCCGGGGGAGTGACGGGTTTTGTGGCCATGGCTGCGGCTGTGGTAGAGGACTTGGTGAGGGGAGCTGCTGAAGAAGGAAACACACTTGAGGGTGGGATCTGGGCCTAGAGAAAAACAACATGGTGGGGTGAGGAAAGAGAAAGGAACGAAACAGAATAAAACCCAAGAAGAAAACCACTCCATATTACTTCCCATAGCAGTGTTCACAAGAGGCTGCTTCACCCTCTGGATTTCAACGAGAGCTACACCTCATGCCACCCGGTCTTGGGATGGGACTAGGGAATGCTCACAGTGTGGCAGATCCAGCAACATTCCCTCTTCCTACAGATGCCTGCACTCGCCTCCACTCAGAGGGAGGTCTGCCCGCCTTCATCCCCCACAACACTGCAAGGCCACCTCTGGCAGCCACAAAGCGGGAATCTGTTCTCCCTCCCCACTCACAGCCTCCCTGCCAGCTTGCTCTTGTCCCTCGCTTTTGAAAACACAGGCTGGGTAACCCCAGGAGAAGGGTGACCTGCCTCATCTGATGGCACTTCCCCAGAAACCTAGCAAGGCCTTGTAACATCAGGGACGCAGAGCATTGTGTCGCTCCAAGGGGAGGCTTTGCTCCAACAGCTCACCTCCTGGTCCGGTGTGACTGAGAGCTGCTATTTTACCTGAGAAGAGATCTGACTCACTGCAACTCGCTGAGGCTGTTACAGGGACAGGACCGAGTAGAAGACGCACCCTTTCGTTGTAGATAATGGTTCCTTCCTCACAGGCTGCTTTGTGGGTGCAGAGGTGCTGCTGGACGCACCAGTTACATCCCCAGAGACTGCTCACACACTTCTGGCACCTGGAACAATGATAGAAAAGCAGCTGCTAAGACAGCCCCGGAAGGGACAGCCACACTCCCTGTAACTACAGACAAGAAAAAGTAGGTGCTCACGGTGCCGATTTCCACAGCAGGGCCACTGCAGCACAGTCGTAGAAAGAGAAGTCCACAGAAGCAATGAAGATGTCATGGAAATGCACTACGAGCTTTATGGTGACATAATCTGAAAATGAAAATAAAAATTTCTTAGAAACGTAGCCACTGTAAGTCTGCCATACTGTTAAGAGACACAGCATGCTTTAGGAAAGATACTGTCAAACACGGAGATGAATTCCCTTCCATGCTTCCAGCATCTCAATCACTGGATTATCGTACGGACACTAAAAACAGGTTGGACAAGTTTGTCAGGAGTGGTTTATGACAGCTCTTGCCAACCCATGGGAAGGAAAACTAGTCTGGAGATCCCTCCATCTTTATCTGCTTTAATTCCACTATCATCTCCATATTAGGGGAAGACATAATATTCCAGGCTCAAAGTTGATTGCCTTCCTTTGTCATCCGAAAGAAAACCAAACGCTTAGAACTGATGTGCCCTTCACATGCTGCCTTCACCTTGACAACTTTGTTCTATGTCCAGACTAAGAAGTGAGTCAGTGAAGACGTTTGCAAGACTTGTAATCTCACTTGCAATGACTGAAGGCTTATCTGCTTTAAATCCAGGTCTCATGTCAACTACAAGTCTCAGGATAGCCCAATTCTCTTTGGGAAGAGACTATCACTGTTTTCTGATAGACCAAATAGCTGCAGAGATGGTCAAAACTTACTGCAGCTGATAGCATGAGCCTGGAGGAGATATTTTGCATATGACAGTACTAAACCAACTAATTAATCTTGTTCCCGACAAATGCCCCCAACCCTAGAGTTGGGTACTAGTTCTCCAAATAATGGGAACATATTGCATACTCTGCTCAACGCCAGGAGCTGCCATTTCTCCAAGACAGTTTCCTAGAAAAAAAATAAGTAACAAGAAGCTTATCAGTCATTCCTCTCTCAGAATTCAGATCTCCTCTTGCAAGCAAGCTCTATTCACAACAAAACAATTAACATGTCTAGCGAAGGATCAGTCAGGCCTAAGCTGGGTTCTTGATAGGAAGACAAGTTAAGCAATATGCTGGTAAAACAGCTGACGATGAGGTGTGCATGAAACCCCACGATTAGGAGAAAATAAGGGAATCATACGCAGCTGGAGGCAGGAGGCACTGCAGTAACTGTCAACTCCCATCACTGTCATAGAGGTGACTGCATTTGGCAGTAGTGGAAGGGCTAACACCTCCCAGGATTTCAGGGTTATGACACCATATTTATAAATATTCCCTTCTCCAAAAAGGCCATTATTTCTTCTGACTGCCAATAAAGCTGTTCAACAGCACAGAAGATGAGGTTGAGCACTTGCAAATGGAGAGCAAGAGTTTCTGCTACCAACTTGGAGCTCAAAAGTTAAAAGTGACAGATGAGCTGGTATGCAACCTTTGAAACAAAGCTGAAAAAAGGCAAATATTTTAGTGAGCTGGGGAAGTATTATAAGTAGGAAAAAGAAAGTGCCAGTATCTAAGGCCCTGATGAGACCTCATTTAGAAGACAGTGTATGATTCTGGTTACTAGTTTCAAATTCATCTTAGCAGAGCACAGGCGCCGTGCAAAGAAGGGCTAGCAATACAGCGAAGGAGAGAGGAAGCCTGAGTAACAGAAGAACACAAAGAAAAAGTTGGCACAGCTAACGTGGCAAAACTCCGTGCTAAGAATGGCTGGCCATAGTTCACAGAGTGGGAAAAGAGCTGTGGAAGCAAAAGGACATCACAAATAAATCAAATGGACAGAAACCATCCATGAGTAAGTTTAGACTAGAAAACAGAAGCAACTTGTTGAGCCTCAGAGCTGCAATATAAAAGTAACATAGGTAGAGCATCTCTGGCGTCTTGAAATAAAAGCAAGACTGACTTACAAAGGAGTCAATAAGAATATCTGAAGCCTGGAATAATGAGAACTAGACTGTGGCTTTATCTATGCTGATTCTTCACAGTTGTGCTTAAATCCAGGCCCACATTTGCAGAACTAAACAGGGAAGCCAATCCTGCCCACTCTGCCTGTAGTGGCAGTGAATGAAACCCTTTCCCTCTGTGCCTGACCACCCTGAATGGCGACCTGGTCAGTTTGTTCCAGACTAAACTAGCGTGAAGGACATCAGATAGAATAATATTGTAAATAACATTGAAAATGAAGGAGTTTGAGATTGAATGAGTGTGTTAGGTGGGTTCTACTGTCACGTTATGTCCATGGAGATTGCTTCAGACCTATTAGCCAGCTGCATACTTGCAGGGAAAATCTGTTTAGCCATTTAGGTGTCTCGTGTGGAATGCTTCCCAACCGGCATCTGCCTTTTACTTCAGATGAACGAGCTCTTTGAAGAGATCAGCTCATCAGAGCTCACACTGACAGGCTGGGTAAAATCCAATACAAAGACTATAAACTGAGAACTTCCCAGGTTCTTTAGAGTGGCCAATTAGCAATACTCAGCCAGTTATTGTTCACAGTAATAGAAGGCTGACTGTGTATTTTCTGAGGTTATGCTGCATTGCAGATTCATTTCTAACCTTAAGGACTGTGGGTGTCTTCTTGCCTTTCCTTACATCCACTTCCTTCCCCCACTACTACGTAGGTTTTGAGAAGGTTTGCATTTTGTTTGATTTAAATAATAAAGCAGTACTTAAGAGAGTTCTCTCTCCAGATTTATGACAAAGCTGCCAAACCTGCCACCACTCTAGACTGCATTTGAGATCACACTCAGATTTGCATACAACCCTTCAAGCAGGATCTCCTTTCCAACTACCAGAATTTGGCATTGGAATTTGGCAACAGCCCAAAATAGCACAGGATGTGTGTGACACACAAGTAGAAAGTAAACAGATATCATGACAGAATGAAATGAACACCTGCTGACAGACCACATACATTTAGGGCTGTTAATCCTGGCAATCTGTCGGACCTACAACGTACTTTCTCCCAACAATGTTATCAGAGCTCTCATGCTCCATTTAAAACATTTCACTGACCTGCTCCTGTTGGCAAAGCTGGTGCTCGGCTGGGATCTGGAGAAGGACACATGATTCCTGACTCTGTCAGAACTGCTGGGCTTTCATAATCTTCAAAGTAACATGAGTAAAATTCTTCCTCATGCAGAGAAGGTAAGTCCAAGATAGCCAGGAATATCTACCAATTTAATAATACCCAGTAAATAATTTGTCCTCTAACACATTCTTCTTTATTTTGTCTAATTTTCTGGTTATATTTTTTCAAAGTAAGAGCCCCGTAAGTAGTTATCTACATATACACCCATTTTCCTATAATGCCTCCTAGGACTCTTTTATTCATCATCTCCTGCCATTCCGAAACTGAACTTGACACCCATCAAGCAATTGGCAACTTCCCCCTTTGCCCAAGTCTCTAAAAAGACAGGTTCTTGCCACCTCCTGACACAATGACAGACTCCAAAACACTGCAGCACCTTCTTAGCTTTTTTGCCAGCTCTCAGATGCCAGACTGAAGCCATAATTTTGGGTAGTTCCATTCAGATCTTTCTGACAGCAAGTGTCAAACCCACTGTGAAACCAGAGACATGGGCACCTTATAGATAGTAAGCCCAGGAGGGACCCCACCCGAGCAGCCATCAAATCCAGAATACCCAGTAACTCTTAGCAGACAAGAGCATTTAGTTTTATGGGAAAAGATAATGAAATTATCTCCTGGTACAGCCAAGCTGTTAAGTCCCTTATGTGGGGCAGACAACACGTGCTTGAATGCTCAGTGATTCAGTACCCCACTGAAAGCAACAAGAAGATTTGTGACTCCTCAGAGTTTGCAAGGGACTTTCTACACGCTTGAGCATCATCAGAAGATCATCACCACTCACATTTCTCTTTTCCTCTCTGCTGATATTGGCTGGAGTTAGTGACTGGACAGACAGACACTGCTGTGTAGAGTTAAAGCTCCAGAGCCACTGCTCACTCAACCTGGACCTCAAGCACTCAGAGCGACGGCTGCACCTGCAAGGAAATAGCAAGAAGTCCTATGAGAGATCTGGGCAGCCCCAGGAGGACATGTTCGGCTTCCAAGCTGACACTGACTGTCTGAAGCCTTGCTAGAATCTTGGGGAAGTTGCTACACAAGCCATGGAAGTCCCAGCCTCCCACCACTTTCAATAATAGGATGAACTGTTGCCAAAATATAGAAGGGAAGGCACTTTTAGGGCTTCAAGGGTCATAAACTAGTTCCTATGGCATTCTACAGCGGGACAGAGCCAGCAAGCAGACACACTAGAATAAACCATGTCTCATTAAGCAACGTCAGTAGGGGAGCAAGAAGTAAGAGTGCTAAATAAGAGAGTGGCACCAGAAGAAGAGATGAGATAGTTTCTCTACATTTGAAATGAGGCAGTTTGAGCTGCAGCCAGAGTAAAACCAGGCTGAAATCCACTGGACAGGAGCATCGTGAGTGGTGACCAAAGACTCAAAAAACAATGGAAAGATACCCTTGTGCACAACTGTGACTGCTGGTGGTATTTTAGGGATGCGGATCTCCCTAAGTTAGTGAGACTATCCCATAAAGGAACTAAAAATAAAGTAAATCCAGACATAAGGAAGAGAGTAAGTGGAGCCATTCCCCAAGTACTATCCCTCCAAAATCCTTGCAGGTGAACAGGGATCTATCTTACCGTCCCTGAAGGACACACCAGCCACAGTAGGGATCTTTCAGTGCCAGACAGGATTCACAGTCTAAGTAAAGGGAACATTCCAGTATGGGAACCTTTACCACCTGTCAGAGAAAGAATCAGTGAACACACAGCACACACAACACAGGCCCCAGGTCTATGGCTTCTTCTGCCTAACTACCAAGTCCCATCACCTGCACGCTCACTGAAACAACTTCTTAATCCCCAATATTGCATAAAATTAAAGAAAAAAGGAACAAGTTTCCAGAGCCCTTCTGAATGGCCATTTCACATATTGAAGGACATCTAAACATCAGGCTGTACAGAGGCTTTGAGACAAGCAAAGCGTACTGCTATTAACAGGTTATCTGTGACACTTTTTGCAAGGAGACTATTTAGTGCAAAACTATATTTTAACAAGATGGATCAAAGAATAGCGACTCAGTACCATTCACTCTCTTGCTTTTCTGGACTCTGTCATGGGAGAACACCTCTCTTGACATGTAGGTGACTGAAGCTGGAGACAGCAGCTCCGGCTGATGCCTCTGAATCCATCTGCACTACTGTCCAGCTCTATCTGGCAGAACTATCATTTTGACTTAGAGTAGACCAAGAAGCTTTGATCAATGCAGAATAAAAACCTTCTGTCATCTGGGGGTAAGTTTTACTTGCAAACCACTTCTGCTTTAACTTACTATTCTTGCTGATTTCAGCCTTTTGCCCTCTCTTTAATCCGCTACTACACTTCAACTGCTACACTGTCAGTTACTTTAAAATACCAACTTCTAATCCCCAACCTATTACTTTTGCTAAGTACATGGTATAATTTGCATTTTGTAATCGACAGAACAATTACTGTTAAGGATATATTTCAGATTTCCCTAATCATCTTCCACTCATAGATTTCAACTCCTGCTTTGAAGTGCTACAAAATTTCTGAGTATCTCAAAGTGCACTGAGGGGGGGGGTGAAGGGAAGCAGTGGTTTTCCAGCATGCTCTCATTTTTTGTTTGTTCTTTCCTTCAGAGTAACTCAAGGGCTCCTTTTTCCTTTGCTAGGAAGACATTTTTCTTTCCAGCTCAAGGAGTTGACACGAGTGGTGATGTATAAATCCTCTCAAAGTATCCATAGCTGGATTTCCTACTCAGCAGATACCAATATCCCAAGAGCCTGAGACATCGCAATGCCTCCTCTCCTCCAACTGCCACTGGGGCACAAACAAAATTACAGAAAGCAGGAGAAAAGGGAAAGGTGCCTCGCATGGTTCCTTATACAGCTTGATTTTATCTGCTAGACTGTTACTGTACGCCCGGTCAGAGCGCACTGCTGTTATCTGAAGACATTTCCCACACATTTCTGCTTTTCGTAGGTTACATGCCTACAGAAGAACAGCTTAATCTTTTAACTGATTAAAACCAGGAGAAGTGCCACAGTTTTAATTACACAAACCCTCCCTTTTCTCTTCTTAATCTTTTGCAAAACGAAGACAGGTCACATTACTTGTGAACTCAGAAGGCTCACATTCTTCTGCTCAGACAGAGATGCAAACTGTTGTCCAAACAGTTCCTGCTCAACACAGAGGAACCCAGGAATTTGCAGTCCCTTGTCTTCATGCCAATAGAGCAGCCTTTCACAGCCTGCAGTTTGCATTCCTCCATCACTGCTGATAAAGTCTGACTTAGGGAAATGCACATGCAAATGGTTTAGCGTAAGGACTTCCTCCACGCTTCCTCCAGCTTTTGCAGAAGGCCAGTCCTCATCCCTGTAAGCCAGACTGGCAGGCAGCTGCTGCCCGGCACAGGCTTAGCTATACACAGTTTCTCTGCCTCCCCAACTCCCATCAGTAGTTTGTCTGGACCTCAAATACTTTCAGCTCTTCCGTGAAAGGGATTTTATTGCTCTTACCATCGACTGGGTCATGACAAAGAGGTGCTCCTGCAACTGGTCAAACAGCAGGTCTCCACTCACCACGCTATTTAACTGGATAGCTAAAGATGCGTATATATGAGCATCTCCCATTGCTCCTAAGTATACCTGCAAGAGAGTCACAGTTGTATGCAGGCAAAATATCACAGCAGGACTTGGGGGCACCCATCCTACATCAGGAATAAGTGGAACCTCCGCTGTGTGCAAGGATTTCAATCTCCCACCAAAATCTTAATGCAGTGACTCCAACCACACGAAGCATGCGTCCAGCAATACCTGTGGAAGCCACATAGGATGCACCAGCCCTGACACTGGCTTAGTGCAGATGTAACCCAAGGCAACATGACCACTCTTTGGGGCATTCACATTTTCAACAGTCAGTACAGTGTGAGAAGAGACCATGTGATAGGAACAATCTTTAGTAACAACCTGACTTCCCAAGGGACAAGAGAAATTGCCTTTTTTCACCTCCCACCTGAGCATCCCCCTGATTACTTTTATCCTCTTTGCTTCCTATCCAGATCATACCTTGTGCAGTCTCCCTCTGCTGTCTCCCAGAAAAGCAATGGTGTGGCCATCTTCCACATTCACTGCTATAGCTGTCAGACGGGCCTCAGTTTTCTCCAGGAGGGGGGCTGCTTCCAAGGGTACCCGGCTGGCCATAGGGCTGGGAGTGTGGTCAGAGCCACAGGGGTATGCATACAGGGTGTCCTTTTTGGGGGAGTGGAAAGAACAGGGAAATCAGTACAAAAAAATCCCCACAGATACAAGGAACATTAGCACTTCCCACCATCCCCTTCCACTCAAATTCCTTAAACAGATACCCCAGCAGTGAATTCAGGTTTGAACCCCTCTAAGCTTTTTTACTGAGAGTAAAAAAACAGCTTCTAATAGTTAGTTGAGGTATGTTGGCTATTTGTACCCTCACCGAATCCTGCAGTCATTTCAGCAAGCCCACGGAGCATCAGTAATGAAATGCATCAAAACTCTACTAAACTCTTAAGTTCTCCAAAAAACATTACCATTATACACTGCCATGATATAGCTTTGGGGAAGATTCAGTGTATTTTTCAGAACAAAACAAAAAGATGAGAATCCCTGCTTCCAGTGCAAAGCACTGGTCACAAGCATTGCCTCCAACAATTAGCATGGTTTTGTTGTACCACCTACAAATTCTAAGCCTGAAGTAGAATCCCGAGGCATCAGGACATGCATAAACACAGAGTGAAGCACAACCTGCTCCAAAGAGCTTACTAACTACACACAGAAATCGTAGAGTGCATACAACCAGAGGCCCACAAAAAGTCAAAACAAGAGTCATCTCTGCACACTGCTCCAATTCTTCTGAGTCTTGTGAGACTTCTGAAAATTAACTCCACAGCACTGTGCAGAAACAGTCATCCTTCTGTTCCAGTTAGGTCCCTCCCAGTCCCACCAAACCTTCACTTACTGAATTCTAAAGGAGACAGAACGAAAGCTGCTAACTTATTTACTATTCATATGTGTAGAAAGAAAAATATTCCATTATGATTCATCTTTTTCCTACATAACAAACTCTCCCTTGACTAGGATAGTTCCTCTGTTGCTTTATATCTTTCTTGACACCTTGTTCTGTGTTCACTTTAATTTTACAGTATCTTTTTGGAGGCTGAATGCAGGATCGTTCACCCAACAATTATTATTAAAAACACCGTCTTGTAATCAATCGATGGCTTGTCTTCAAACAGTATGTCTTGTGTAAACTAAGGCTTTTCATCATGAAATCCCTTATGGATAATATTTTCACCCTGCTCTCCAGTCCCTTACTAACTACTCTTACAAAGCTGCGTGCGGAGCAGAGGCATTAACTGCGCAGTCCGCACCGACTCCAGCTCCCTCTCTTGCCTCGGGCAACGTGCTTGAATTTAGACTTCTTGTGAGCAGGGTTACGTATTCCTTCTGTCTGGTGTCCGTGGCTTTGCATTTGGCAGCACTGAGCTGTGCGGTACCATCCGGCACCAGGCAACGGAGCTGCCCCTGCGGAGGTCAATGATAACAGCACAACGTGGCATTCTTGAGGCATCTGCTTATCACCTCTCGCTGACCCCACGGAAAATCTGACCCTTTTCCCTCCTTTCCTCCCATTTCCCTGGTTTTGGTTTATTTTTTTGTTGTTTGTTTGTTTTGAGGTTTGTTTCTTTGTTTTTGTGTGTGTTAAGGGGGTTTTGTTTCTTTCTTTGTTTTGTTAATACTTGACTGCTTCCTAGAGAAACTAAAAACGATCAGGAGCTTTTCACAAAGTCTGTGGAAATCCCACGGTAAAATATATTGAACCTGCCAACCTCCATTCGCTTCTCAAACATATTGCTATCTTAGCCAGGAAGTAAGGCTTGGCACGGCAGTTCCACGTAAGAAACCATGCAGTTAGACTAGTACTACTTTCATTCTGATGCTTTATTGTTTTCCTTTCAAACACTAATTCAACTGATTTTCTCCACACTAGGCATAAGGCTCTGACTCAAAGCCTCAGAGGACGACACAACTTTTAATGATTGTTAGCTTTTACCATCCTCTAAGCTATCATTCATTTTTAGTGACAGTTATATTTTTCTTATCAGCTCTGCCATTTGATTCTTAAACTTCTTCCAACCACCTTCTTCTAACTTGAAGATTTCTATTTCTCCAGTTGTCCAGTTCCTATAAGATTTATTAGGAATTATTTATGAGGATTTGATTTTTTTTCAGTGAATAACATATGGGCAACGCAGCAGAAAATACACTTCAGGGATCATCCAGTGTCCTACTGCGATGCAGCAAGGTTGGATGAAGCTGCTGCCGTGAATTCTGGTGCACACGTCCTACATCGCACAGGTAGGCAGCAATGATAGAACAAATCTATATCTATGCATGAAGAGGACTGAAAGCTCGGTGCAAAAGGACGAGTTACATACCTTGGAAACTACACCCACAGAAGATATGCAGCCTTCCCAAGCCTTGCAGAAACATGTTTCATGCTTCCAATTATCAAGTCACTAACAGCATCTGCATAATCTCCTGCATCTCAAGAGTAATGCATCTCCAGCAAACTGAAAAAATGAACTGGTTCTGAAATTTTTACAAAACCCAGCATTTTTTCTTCAGTTGAAGAGATTGTATTGAACTGTAAAGCTCCATCTTACCCTCTCCTGATGGGCTAAACATTGGAGGCAGTGCTAAGTAGGGAAAAGGGCATACCTTGCGTACAGGCTGGTTTGGAGGCAGAAAAACGTGAAATTAATTAGCATTATCCTTACATACAGCACAAGCTGCCACCATTGAAATCAAGTTAAAACTGTTCCTGCATAAAATGTGCATTGACAGCCGCATCCAGCCAGCACTGAATGGAGCGGGCTGGAGCTGGCACAGACCCTTACATGTTGTTAGATACAATCTTAACGACAACCGCTACCATGTACTGAATGGTGAAGGATAAAGTTTGTTAGGACATTTACATATCATTGGACACACTTGTTAATAAGATGCCATACTTTTAGTCAGCCCACTAGTGCCAAACCATGCAGCTGGGACCCTGGGATGATGCGCCAGGAATCACACAGCAGAGACTAGCCTTTTTTCTCCCACCCTGTGTACCCACTTCTGTACTGGATCAAATGGTATGGGAGGACTCTACATCATTTTGAATGAAGGATTTTTCTAAAGTGATCGCACCAGTTTGACATTTAACTCCCTCAAGTTGCCCTCAAAATCACCTGTGACAATTCCTTCCATGCAGCCCTGCAAGGGCACACGAGGCATGGCTAATACATACAGTGAAAGCAGGACATCAAGCAGGGCAGTCTCTTGCTTCCCAACTCTTAAATACTCCTCCTGACCTTACATTTGGCGGGCTCCAGGCCTGCTCTTTACCCTTCCCTTGTCCCACAAGTATTCTACAGTCAGCTTTAGCTACTGAAAGAAAAATCGTAATTTTAAAACTGGTTTTGGATCACACACCCAAACCCAGAGACTTCCAAAGCCCTGTGGTACCACATTGCTCTTTGTAGCACAAGACTGAGAAGAGGCAATTATCTGGACAGCCTGTTCTGTAGAAGGAAAACACAAGATAACAGGCTGTTCTGCTAAGGGCTAGCAACGCCCTTGGTGAAAACAGGCTGCTCACAAACACAGAGCTGGGATACTGCATCCAGCAGTGCCCAGCAGAACGCTGCTGCTCTGTGTTTCTGTCACCATCCCCGGTATCACAGCACCAGCCAGCGTGGCTGACAGATTCAGCGTGGCTGCAAGGATTCAGGGTCACAGCGCTTCAGTTCACATTTTTATCCTCCAGCATCCCATCATGCCTTTGTTGTGGAATTTAAAGAAGGATTATCACCTCTTACAGCTTGGAGAAAAAGAAGAGCCAGGTCAGGAAAAAGTCTTCCGTGGGCACAAAATTCTGCAGGACTAATGCAGTCTATAGGAAATTAGGATTTTGTTGACGCTTGTTTTTGCTTATGTTCTTTTTTGTTCCTGGGTGCCCTCACAGGAAGCTGTTGTGAGGTACATGTCAACATAAGCAACAGGGACCCAGCACACCCCTTAGATTCCCTTCCCAACACACAGGTGCACGTGCACATAAATCCTCTCCTTCCCTGCAGCGCAGACCAGGAGACAAAGATACTGATAAAGAACAACCTGAACTGCAGCTGCAGTGCTCTTGCCTGGTATTGCCATGAGATAGGGCCAGATGCCCTCCCCATTGCCACACAGCGTCCATCTCCCTCTGCAAGGAAACCTGCCCATGCAGGGCAGAGAGCTGCAGCAGCAGCAGCGAGACGGACCATAACAGGTCACAACGGTTCTCGCATCGCATTGCTGCGGTAGCAAAGAGACAGCCTGAGCCCAAACAGATTTCAACATCTGTCTGTGGGAAATGGGCAGACTTCAGGAACACCAAGCAACACAAGAACACGCTGCAGACTACTCTTCAGCCTGACAAAGGTGCAAAGCCACTTACCGCTGGTAGCTGGACACAGTTGGAACTGACATCGTATTCAATATATGCCACTTCTGTCCCTTCTTCTGACTTCCCATCTCTCATGTAGCAAACATCCCTAGTCCAGTTGGTCAGGCGATCCACCTCCTCCATTGCATAGACGCAGAGCGCAGACTCCTCACTCAGTTTGCCAGAAGAAGCCTGCCAGGCAGAGAAGGCTGCAAACAGCACTTCTCCCTCGGTGTCCAGCTGCCCCCGGGCCAGGCCTTCTCCCGGCCGGGTGACATAGGCTGCTTGCAGGAGGCTGTATGTATTGGCTTTGCTCTGGCAGAGCAGAGGTAACTCCACATACGAGTAATAATGAGAGTCATCCAGGCAGATTCGTGAGATGTAGGTCTTGTACTCACGTGATTGAGACTTGAGGTCCCGACGGTAGAATAAGAAATAGACGCTTGAGCGATAAGTGAAGGATTTAATGAAATGGTGGTTGTACTCAGAGAGCCGGCCCACAGCCAGTTTTGCTGTTTCTTCATAGGAGAAAATGGAGTGAGAGTCTGTTGCTTGAACATCCCCCCCGTGGGCCTTGAGATTTCGGGTAGTGATGGGAGGAATCCCTCCTCCAACTCCTCGGCTAGTGTACCCTCGTCCCACAAACAGCAAAGGGACCTCATCCTTTGAGTAGGCTATGAGTCCCACAGTGGTGATATTGGGATCGTTGGCAGCAACATACTGAGTGTCACCAGGGCTCTCTGGTCGGAAGAGCACGTGGTCGATGGATGCAAGGCTCCTCTTCTCACAGATTCCCTGGTGCACACTGCCACACACAATGAGCTCCTTCTGCACTGTGTTCACCAGCAGCAGCTTGTTGTGATTGTCGGTGTGGTGTGCCTGAGGGCACTCCAGCTTTGAGACTGGAGGGAGGCAATCTTTACTGTCCAGTACTGGTCCAGTCTGAACCACATTCTTCAGCAGCAGGTCAGATGTCAGCTGAAAGAGAAAGTTGGTGGCTCCCAAGTAAATGGTCCCAGATTCCAAGTCCATAGAAAGGTGGAGGAATTTCGTAGCGTTGCGCGAGAACGTGACATACTGCAGTCCCTGTGGAATCGCTGCTCCCAAGAAACAGAGAACAGGAAGGAGGAACGTTCCCAGAGGCATGGTAAACACTCTGCAGAGAGGAAAAGCTGTTATAACTCCTTGTAAACCATGAGTGAAGTTTAACACTCATCAAAATCCTTCAACAGTGCTCTTATTGTGAGAAGTGGGCAAAGAGGACACGAATAACCATATAAAGCAGAGAACTAGACACAAAGAGCCAACATAGGACATTTGCAGAAACACCAACAGAAAGGGGCCTACACGAGTATCAGAGACTTTACTCAATCACCTCCACACTAAGACAACAGGCAAAGCTTCAATGTAATGTTCTTGGGGGCTTTCCCAGAGACTGCTGGGTGGTACTAGGGAAAGCTTCTCTTCACAAGCCCAGGACGTAGTCTAAACTTGCTGAATAAACAGTCCAAAGCAGAGATTCATCAATCCAGGGACATAACCTAAGGAGAAAGGTGCTATCTATGCTGTGCCAGAAGGTGCTTTAAACATTGTAGCTGATCGCTATTCTTGTAACATCAGAATAACCCACGTTTAACCAGACTCCTGCACACCTCTTTACTATGATGTTGTATTGGAAGTTCTCCAGGACAGGACCACATTCCTACAGCAGCCAGCACATCGCACACATTGTTAATGAGCAACACAAACCACTGTCCAAAACAAACACAACCTGCAGGACCCTTGTTTAAATAAACTGCAGCTGGGATCCAATTCAGAGCAAACTAATAACCCCTTTGCTCTGTATTTGATCTAGATTGCATAATTAATCTTTTTCTTTCTTATCACTTATGGCTGTCAGACTCTTTTAGGTCTAATTCTCTTCTACTAGTGCTTCAGAAGGAACCTTCCCATGCCATCTCTGGCCCCCATCTCCTTGGGCAAATACAGTATGTCCAAGTGAGCGGGAAGACCACCTTATCCTGCTCACTTGTTACTGCTCTCTTTGGGGGAAGGGTCTCTTGCTGGCACTCATCTCTCCCAGTATTGTAAAAGGTGATCTAAACATGCCTGCTCTTTGGAGGATGCTCTGCTCCTTCCCTGTCCCATGCCCCAAAGTACAGGTAAGGCCAGATGGGGTGGGTGGTGGACAGACCCAGGGAACCACCAGACCCGTTCTGCTCCTCTCCAGAGGATCTTTAGATCAATCCCTCTTGAAATCCACCATGACCCGCCCAAGCCATGCCACAGATGGGAACAACTGTCCTGAACAGCATAGGGAATCCCACAGCATGATGGAAATGTGGCAATAAGTACCTGCAACATTTAGATAAATGCTTTCCCCACAGAGGAAGGGCAGCAGCTGCAAGTACTCATAATTTACTATGAATACCACATTATTTGAATTGAGAAGTAGGTGGTGATGCAGCTGTGAATCTACTCCCTTCCCCCTCCCTCTTGCAGACAAGGTATCAAAGCTACATACAGCTACACAGATGCCAAACTGGGCCAGAGGCTCAGAGCTGACGGGTACGGTATCTCCTCCAGAACTGGACTGTAATCTGTTGTGCTCCTTTTGGCACCTCAGCTTCTCAGGGGTGATGTTAATTTTGTAGTTAAAGCTAAGAAAACTATCATCACTTCCCTCCTACAGCATCACCCCTCTTGGATCTTCTTGGTGAGCTAAAAGTGCTCTTAGCCCAGAAATGCTTACAGCACAGAGGTAGAAGATCTGCAGCATCTCAAGAGTAGACTACCCCAGCATTTACTGCAGGACTTACCCCATTTAGGTCACACATTTCTCACCACACAAACTGTGTCTTACACTCATTCTGTACAACATCCAGCAAGCAGCATGCAGAAAACACAGTAGCAATGGTGAGAACAATAATTGTAAGACTCTAGATCCGTCTTTTATTTCACTGCTATTGCAAAAACAAGAACAGCCCCAACAAACCACAAAAGTCTGCTTTCCAGCTCCTTTGTCAGTAAAACAGGCATCTTTGCTCTACCAAAAGACCAGCTGAGAGGATTAGTCTACTTGTGAAATCCAGCGGATGGAAGGTATTATAAATACAACTCATTATTAAATATAGGCTTTGTGAAGCTCTGGAAAAGCTCTGCTTCACATGGTTGTTGAAGGTAAGTAGGTAGTACTGTCAGGATACACCCACACGCAGGAATGCTGGCTCTAGGCTGGCAGCTTTCCCCCAGAGCACACAGCCGCTGATTCACACCGTACCAGCGCTGTGTTTAGGTTATGTGCACACTGGGGCTTTTGTTTGCCCTGATAATGGACACTTAGTGTTTTCTGCTCTCAGTGCTACTAACGCACTCTGCTTCACCCAGATTTGCAAACAGGCCTCATCTAGCCAATGGAGTCTCTTTCCAGGGTGGTTAGAGTGTTGTTGTAGCACTTGACAGAGGTCCTCATCATGTGGGAGATGTTATCTGTGAAGTGTGATGAGGAGTATTTATAAAGCCAGCAAGTAGATACATGTAGACTGAAGGATGGAGCTCTAACTTATCACCTTGGGTTTATTTCAGTAGAGGATATCTTGCCCCACCTTCAACAGGCGAGTTACTTTTTATGCATTCTCACCATTTTTATTGGACAAAATTTTATTCAAGGAGCTCCTTAATCACACAACTGCCTTGGTACCTCTGCACAGCCATCATGCAGACGTCATGATGGCTTGTTGTGCAACTCTGTCTGGAGCCTCCTCAGTTTCAAAGCTTTAGATGCCTACAAACAAACAATAGTCTGATGACCATCCAACAGCAGGAGCTTGACTACGTTGTGACAGAGCCACAGTGACATGGAGAAGAGAGTCTTTGATCTGGAAGCAGCTGAGGATCACAAGACATCATTACACTACACCACTTACAGGAATCTCTAATCTTCTTTCTAGCTAATGCAATCTTCCTATGCCCGTACTTACACAGTAAAATCAGCATGTGTCTTTGGAATTTATGGATTTTGAAATACTGGCCTTCTGGCTGGAGGTCATGCCAACAAGCTGCAAGACTCTGCTTTGTCCATCACTTACCATCACTGACAACTGTGGGGGCAGAACTAATGCTCATACGTGCCACCAGTGGTTGAACTCGAAACCCAGCACTGACACCACTCTAAAAACACAGATCTTTTTCCAAGCTGATCTTTAGTTGAGTGTATCCCTAATGTTTCGCTGAAAGCATTTTACCTATTGGAGCACCTGTACTGGAAAAAGAGACAGACAAGCAACTAGCCCTTCGTTCCAGCAGACTGCAATCAAAAGCAGATCCTGCTACGATCAAATCTCCAACATGAAGCTATTCTTTCACTCACTAATACCCCCCGAGAAGTCATTTTGTTAAGAGCTAGTCCTCAAAGGTGTTCCAGGTAAAAAGCTACTATCTAGTCCTCATGACTCTGGGAACACAGAGAACAGCTGAGAAGACCAAAAAAAGATAGTACAGCATGTTCTGCAAGCTGCTCCTAATCGCTCTGAGCAATGGGTAAACACTGAGTATAGTGCTCTTTGTTGCTCTTTGCTGAAGAGCCATTCCTAAATGAACTTGTATTTATTGCTAGGTGAGCAAACGTACGTTAGAAACGAGCATGAGTCTGTGTGGCTATCAGTAGTTAGAAGCATTCCCATTCTACATGAAAACTGAGATAAAAAGCCAGCAGTGTCTTTTGATTCAATTTTCCAAGTTGTTTCTCAAACATGGGCATTACCGCCTTTTTTTATTTCTTGCTCTTCAGTTAAGCCCATCACAGCCTCACTGGGAGGACAGGAAGGAGGAGGATAACCTACATTTAAATCTGATGGTTTCATGACAGGCTACACTTCTGAGCTCTTTATGGATTTACTGAACCGTTCTGCTTCCTGTGCTCGCTGCTAGTGTATAACACAGCTGTTACAGACAGATTGCACTAAAAGTGTGTAGCCTTTAATTAATTCTGAAGGCAATTGCCAAGGCTTAAAGATTCTTTTTAAATATTCCATTTTTTTGATGAATTCCCATTAAATAGGAAAATGCTCCAGACAATACTCTGAACATTGCCTCTAACGCACTGTAAAATATTAATATCCAAATGATACTTCTGAGTTTCATTTATTTAATCTGGATCACAACAGAAGGGCTAGAGGATTAGTCAGTTCTGCCACAGAATATTTATATCTCATCCACAAAACAACAACCAATAATGTGGAAGCAATGGCACTATTTTGTTACTTGGAATTTGAAATAAGACTGTGTTTTCTGTGGCACTATTTTTACCTCTCTGACCTTATGTATCCCCCTCTCAGAGACTTTACTCATTTATTAAAGAAGCAAACACAGAACTCATTTGGACACACTTTAACAGCGTATCAACACGTAAAGATTATTTCAATCCTCACAGATTATTTCCCTAATACCACATCCTATCCCCCAAACATGGGGAGGTCAGATAATGTTCCAACTTCTAGGCTAGATCGCATACTCAACACCAATCCCAGCAGAATTATCCTTGGAAAAAAAGTAGGTCCCTGAAATTTGCACCTACAATTTCCACTGTAGCATTTGCAGAGCCAACCCACAGTGAGAGCACTAAAAGATTTAATAATTAAAAGCATAATTTTTCTAGCTGCATGACAACCCTTGTGCTCCAGCACATTCAAATCACCCAGTAGTAGGAAGATGACCACTGCTGTATTTTCTGCACAAAAGCCGGAATTACAGCCCCCTTCTAAGTTTCATATGCTCAACAGAGACTTGCTGACTTCTGCTGTGAAAGATGACATTCCCATTTAATGACTAAATCTTTTTTGGACTCTTATTTACTACTACCGGGCCAGTTCCCTGCTCCGCTGTTTAAGAACACTTGCAGCAAGCAGCTCCAGCAGAGGTGAACACTAACCTCTGTTTTCCAAATAAAATTGACCCCAAGGAGAATCCCAAGTCCAAGTCATCCTGTTGGAGCAGGACTGGCATGGACAAGGGAGCTCTGTTATACCAGATGTGAGTAACACCAAAGCTGAGGTCAAAATAACTTAAAAAAAACACCTCTAAAGACAAAATATCAAAACTGAAACAGCGAGGGAAGGTGGCAGAAAACCTGTACTTTCAGGCTACAGAATTAACAGCATTATTAGATGAACACTTGGTAAAATTATATTTTCTAAACCCTTGATAGTTACTGCTGACCATTACAACATACTTTTTTGGATGAGGGTTGAAGAAGTTACACTAAAACAATGTTGCACAAAATATTTTATCAACACTGATGCTGTTGCCATTTTAATGATGCAGTGTTAGGGTTCTTTGGAAAAAACTATAAAAAGTTCTTCTATACCCCTGGGCCCACCTGAATATTAATTTTAGCCATACTGGAATTAATTGATGGTAGTGGACAGGTATTTCCCCTAAACAGCTCTAGCACAACCAATCTTTTCTCTTGCACACATGAAAATGTGTTATAAACACCAGTTTAAGCTTCCAGTACAAATGGCTAATGAATAGTTAATGACTAATACAATGTTAAATAGTGAGCTTTTTATAAATCAAGACAAACTATACAAACATTTACAAGGAATAAAAAGCAACCACAAGCTGCTTGCTGTTAAGCTTTCTTCATAGATAATTCTGTCATTGTAAATCGAGGGTTGACTTTTCACTTCACCATCCTCTCAAACGCTAACAAAACGTGAACCAGTACCATGATGTATACACATTTTTAAGAGGGGAAATCAAGTCAGCTGGCAGTTTCTCAGTTTCTTAACTCAACCAAAGGATAACTTTATGCCAGTGTTACACATTTCAAGATTAGAGTTCTTTAGGATCTGCTCCAAGTTTCTGTGTAATCAAACCACACGCCACCACAAAGCAATCTCTTCTTTTAGCTCATGAGCTCCTGACTAAAGTCTCCCAGTGAAAGCAGAGTTTTTTCTTAGGGTTCCTAAATTACAGAAACTACCCCTTAACCCAGCATGCTGATCCCCAAGGGTTATCTACGCCAAGTAAAATGCCTTGTGATTTTGTCTAACTCTGCTTGTCACAGGACGTCCCAAGTCAAAAAACTTTCTAGTCACTTTTTGCATGAACAGTTTGAAAACTAATCCTTCTTAATCCTGCTTGAGCAAGAAGATAACGACAGCTATTCTAACGCAGACAGAGGTTCACCTACACAGGAACCCTGGCTCTAGCAACAGACAATAACAGATGCCTAAGAAGAAGTACAAGGGCAGACAAGCATAAGGCAATCCTTCCCCTCTGCGTCCTGCCAGCTTTGGGTCTTCCTGAATCGCAGACTGCGGCCACGTGCAATCCTTTGGATGGATACGTTAGGTGGTCTAAGCTTCTTCAGTCAGAAAGAATTAATTTTTCTGGCAGCTCTTTAAGCCCTTTCCAGTTTATCAGCATCCTTTTTTTTAAGGTAGCTGACCTGAATGAGCAGCTCCTTTCACAGCACCTGATCCAGATCACTATCCCTTGGCTTTCTAGCGCTGTACACGGAGCAAACGTTATTTTCTCCAGTTCAACTCACCACTCCTCCATCTACCTGCCCAAGGATCTCTTGCTCTTCTAGCTGCCACATCACGTCAAGTTCATATCCAGCCAAATACCATCAGTGACTCAAATATTCTTCCAGGCAACTAGTTAGAAAAAAAAAAAAAAATCCTGTTCTCTAGCCTTTAATGTGCAGAGTACATCCAGAGAGCCTAGACAGGTTTAATCCAGCTGTAATAGAACCCTGCTGGGAAAGTAGAGCTCACTAAAGCTACCCATCCAATTCACCCTGCTGAGCAAATCCACTGTCTCCACACAAATCTACATAGATCTAAACCCATCAACCCCTGTAGAAACAAATTTGCTCGCAGAAGTTCAAGAATCCAATTGTTCAAAAATACAGACTAATATTGGAGCAGAGAGAAATTCCTGCAGTACCCAAGAAATTCCAAGAGCAGATTTCCCATTCCCAGTTAACTGAGATCCAAAAGTCAGCTTTTAATGTGTTGAATATGAACTAAACTGATTTTAAAAGAACTGTCAGCTAAGGCTCTTGGAAAAAAAAAAAAGTTAAGCTATTGTAGAATTAAAGTTACAGTCCCTATCATGATTTAATACATAGTTAAAAGACAGGAAAACAAAAGAGTTTCCTGTCAGAGGAAGGTTATCAGTGAGACCTGCCAATAATTTGTTCTGCAACCTGAGCAGTTCAATATGTTCACATAAGACCTATGAAGAGGTATACATTCAGAAGTAGCAAATTTTATTACTAAAAAAATTATCACAATCAAATTCAGAAAAGACTGCAAAAAGTAACAGAATTCATGTGCTCCTAAGTAGCTACACAGTGTCTTAGATGTCAATAAATACAAAAACCAACACAAAATATTCTAATTACATAAACACAACAGGATCCAAATCTGCTGTTACCACTCAGGAAAACTTTGGAAACTTGGTAGGTCAGTTCAGTATTTAGTATCAAGCAAAAAGGCAAATAGAACCTTTGGACCAATTACAAAAGACAATATGCATCACCATTATGTTGTTGAATGCTGCAGGCAGTTCTGATTCCCACATCTGAAAAAGGAGACAGAATGACAAAAAGGACAACAAAGATGATCAAAAGCATGGAGCAGCTCCCATATAAGGGGAGACTGAGCAGAGTAGGACTTTGGATGGACAAAGAAACAACCAGGGGGAAGATACAGAAAATTTAAGAGATCTGAAACGTGACAGTGTCAAGACGAAAAATATTGAATAATCAACTGCCAAGTCTTACAATGCAGAAACAAGAGAGCACCCACAAAGTTAGACACAACTCTTCTAAACCAGTTCAAGGACATTGTCACTGGATGTAGAATATTTTAAATAATATTTTAAATGCATTATTAAATTGTAGAGCTCATTGCTGTAGGATGTCATGGAGACTAGAAACATAAACAAGTTAGAACAGAAATTATATAAATTAATGGAGAATAGATGTAGTCAAGATCAGATGATTAGATACAACTCCTGGCCAAGGAAGACCCTAAACTGATGATGGTCATAAGCTGGGAGTCAAGTGGGGGGGGGGAATAAAACCCCACCCAATCCCCCCACATTATACATGCCCTGTTTCTTACAATCCTCATTAAGCATCTGCTTCTGGCTCTTGTCAAAGACAGGATACTGAGCTACACAGAGCTTTGCAATTTGCCCCAGGATGACAGCTCTATTTAAACTTTTTATTTTATGGTACATTTATAGATATTTTTTATTTTATTTTTAAATATTAAGAATCTAACTTTAACCCTGCCTAACTGCATATTTAGGAAGCCAGAACTCTAACCTCATTGACTAAAGACATTATTAGCTATCATATTAACATTTAGATACCATCTAACTGAATTCTGACAGCGCAGCACAAAGTTAACGCACAATGCAGCAGCAAGCATCGCCCTCAGCAGATGAAGAAATCAAAGCAAAGACCAGAGCCACGGCGCACAGAAGTGGCAGAATTGGGTTTAACACACCAACAGTCTCTTTTCCAGGAACAGCTGGTCCCTGTCTGCTAAATGTTTGATGGAAAGTTCTCACTCAGAAGCCTGAATAAAACAGATAACGTGTTTGCCGTACGTACAGCAAAGCATGGGGTAGCGTTCAACAGAACTGCTATTGCTAAAAGTAGGTCAGGACTGACCGTTCTAACCAGGGAAAAAGGAAAACTAAAGCACACCAGACTATTTGGCCAGGTATTACAGAAAATCTTCATCTGGGATTTCATCACTACTTCAAACAGACATGATTCATATTTTACCGGCCTCCACCTCAAACAAGGCACGCCTTCCCAACCGCACCGCCCTCCCTATCATTAGGGGCACCTCTCCCCGGCCTCAGCCAGGATCCTCCTGTTCTCAGCTTTGGCTCCACAGGCTGCGAAAGCCAGAGTCCTGCTCTGCACTAGCTGCCTTAGCTGGTCTATGTTGATTTCTGCAAAGCAGAAATGCCCAACCATTTCCTCCAGAAACAGCCAGGACAGCACACAATCTTCTCAATGCAATCGCTTCTGCCCGAGAGCCTATTTTCCTTGGCAAGGTGCCCTCCAGAAGGGAGGAAGGAGACCTCCTGCAACCAGCGCACGCTTCCCAGAGGACAGCACCCTGACCCCTAACCAAGCTCTCACGTCCCAGAGGCAAAGGCCACACTCCCAAGGAAAGTCCTTTTCCATGTAGCCTGGCCTTGGAATAACCTAGCAAGAGAGAAAAGGAGCTTCAAATGTCCCGTGAGAGTCCTGTGAAAGGAAACCAGTCCTACATTTGCACCCCAAGAGGAAACCGTGGTCTCCATGCCAGCATCAGCCCTGCAGGATTGCACAGTGGGAGGGAGAACAGAAAGACCTACCACAAAAGGAGTTCATGCTAACAGTGCTACAGACCACAGGCAGACACACAAGGGCCACATCCTGAGCTCCACCAGCCAGTTGTCAAGATGCAAATCAGAACTGTTAAACACTGGTGCCTGCCTTGAATAAATCCTTTCAGACACTCAGCAACACAGGGTGCTCTGACCTGTTAAAGAACAGCATTTCCTCAACACCCCAGAAGTCCTTCAATTTTAGTACCACAACAGCTCTATAAAGACTTAATGTACCCTGGGTGGACAGAAAGGAATTCTTCTCCTTGGAGTCTTCCTTCATTTCAAATTAAATTCTCTTTTCTGCCCTCCCCAGTAATCTTCTGGAGAGCCATAAAGCCTGATGGCAGTTTGACAGTCTTCCCCCATCACTCCAACAATGTCAGCAGTTCTGGCTACAGCCATGAATACAGGCAGTAACATGCAAATAAATTTAATGCAATGCAACCACATGAGCAGCATCTATCCCTTCCCACCCAGAACAGACAGCAAAATCAAGAGAATTCCACATCACTACCACAATCTGCTTGTGGTTTGCCTTCAAACCAAGTTGGGATATATTTTATCTTGTATTACTCAACTCATTTTTAAGGCATTATCAGAAATGAAGCTTTGATCAATTAATCTTCCATAAATTAGTACTTAAGCCTGGAAGGCTATCAGGAGTCAGCTACAAACTATTAGGCTCAATATTCTGGTAATTAGGTTATACAAGTCTGCCAGATAATGATCCAAGTTGAGGTGGCCAGACATTTTCTCCCACCTCTGCAAGCCAATACCGAGGCTTTCATAAGGCCAAGAACAGAAAGCAACACACCAGGTTGTTCAAAAAGCCCGGGGACCTTTGAGCTGCTCATAACAGGTATAAAACATGAGAGCTCCCGCTGCACTGCTACAGAAGACTGAACAGGCTGGGTGCAGACTTGAGAATCAGGATCAACTTTGCACCAGTTTCAACAGCTCTGAGCAATGACCTTCCCACACAGGCTGGGATCTTTGATATCCAGTGCCTCCAAACGTAGTCCAGCATAGAACGGTGGCACAGGAACCATCCATAAAGGGCTGTCAAGGTGCATGTGGTTGAGGAACCACAGGCTGGCAGCAGCGATGCAGAGCACTCTTCCGCCCTACAATCACAGCCCTCCATCCCAGACATTGTCCACACTTGGGAGTTACTGTTTCAAGAATAAAATTCAGAGCACCAGACTATGTACAGATAGGAGTGGGAGGACTACTACAGTCCATGGGCCAGCAGGCAATGCTCTTCATTCATACTGCTGTGGCCACAATCTGGAGGAGTGAAAACAAGCAACATGAAAATTAAGCAGCAAAGGAAGCAGAAGCTAGGAGGCTGCAAGATTTGGTACTTGGAGAAATAAACCATGTGGAGCAAGATGATTCTCCAGTCACCTTATTAACAGGCAGACATCTAGGTCACACCTTATCGAGAACAAGGAATTTTATTGCAAGACAAAATTCCCCATAAGAAATTTTAGCACCATCAAGTGGCTTTGCAACATGAGCTTCTCTTCTTATCGATGCACTCAGATTGAAGAGTTCCTAACTTCTTCTGGCAAAATATTTGAGCTCCTGGTCCTGTTCAGGGCTGAGAGATTCTTTAGTGCTGTCCTAAAGGCATCATGATTCAGAACGGGCTACCTGCTCATGGCAGCCATGAATTTTAAAGGCTTTTCGGTTGAGACTGTTCTCCATCTGGTTTGCAACCCTCCCACCTTCCCAGTCTGACAGCCACTGGCTGGGCAGGATCGACTGGCTCTTCCCTTTGCCTTTCAGGGAAGCCCAGACCTTCACCCTAGGGCCACAGAGATGCACTAACAGGTCTGCTGCATAAACTGCAGGACTAGTCTGAAATACAAACTGCTACGAGCAGGAATCGCAGCCAGTATAACCGTCTGACTGTCGGCATTTCAAGAGAATGCTACCTTGCCAGGGTCACCCCTGGGCAAAAGTGCCCTGAAGACAGGAAAGCCAGATTTACGGTAGTTTGTTAGGAAGAGCACTGAGAGTTTTGCATCTGAGTGGTTGCTCTTCTTCTGGAAGGAACAGCTAGTTAGAGCAGAGAGCCTGGCCAGGGGAACACAGAAAAAGTACACACATCTGTGCTGAAAGGATAAACCATGGCTTGTGCTCAGCACAGGTCTGTGTGCAGACTGTCCCAGTTCCAGGCACTCCTCCTCTGTCATTTTAAGCTCCACATGGCAGGGACTGCGGGAAAGGAAACTGTTCAACTCTGATCAAAACCCTACAAAAATGTGGCTCTCTTCAGACATACACATGGACCAAATCGAACAATCAGCCACCTAATGTCAACCCAGGATGCCACAGTGGGGCTAGCACCATAAAAATGTTTTAAATTAAGCCTTCTCACGGCTTAGTGGGAAATAAACTAGTTGAAATCATGGACCAGCTAGGAATAGAAAAGATCATACAGGCTAAAGATGGGTTCAAACTAAACCTGATCTGGAGAATGGCAGATAGGCCCAGGTTGAGAGAGAATCATTGCTGGAACAAAACTGCTGATGAAAACAATAATTGAGAAATGGAGAGTGAAACAAGAAGGGTGCCCTGTAAATGGTGCAACAACTGAGCCCACTGCTACCCAACACTGATGAGACTTCTGGTTTGGGGTAGAAACATCTTCCTGCAGACAGCTGACTAAATAGGTGCAACACCTCAAGATGATAGGGGAACAGCCCACTCCACCTAGTCTCAACTTCCCCAGTATAACCTTGTCCTAATCCTGTGTGGACCCCACTTGGCTTTTTGTCTCAGCCCCAGGCCTGTCTGTACTCCTGAGAGCTGTAATTTGAGCATGCAACATTTCAGCCAGTCCACAGAGCAACTTTCAGTATAGAATACAAGATGCAGACGAGTTCGTTTCTATATCCTTGCAAAGGGGCTGTCATTTAAAAAAAAAAAAAAAAAAAAAAAAAAAATATCCACTCAGTTCTTTTCAGTCATAAGAGCATGCCTCCAAGAATATACATCATCAGTTCTGCTACCGGTCAGCTTTCTGTAGCTGTTCCTCAAGGACCAGAGCAGCAAAGTTAGTCAACAAAAGGGGATAAAAAGGACACTACCTAACAGCAGAGCCCATATCCCTAGGGACAAAAGGACAGATAGCCTGACATTGTTCTCTTCCTTCTGAAAGAGAAAGCAAAAGTTCAAAGGAACAACTAGGGCTTCCATTCTGTACTGTGCCCTATGCAGATTTGGGTGTCTAAAACCAAATGCAAGACCAGGCTTTCAAGGGTGAAGCATCTATTTTAGAGTTATTTTTAAATGTTTAGACAGGACCTAAAATAAGACCAGTGTTTTGAGTACTTCTGAAGAGTATGAACCTCACATAGGCCATGACATTTTTAGTTTGAAAACACTGGAACAGGGGTTGTATTGTTTATACATCTGCTTATCACCCATTTTAGTTCAAATTAAGTTACAGTCCATTACCAGCCAAGAAACACTCTTTTAAAGGGGGGAAATTCACACAAATGAGATTTAGGCTATCAGCTGTACGACAGTCTCTGTCACACAGTGAAACACGTGCCATCTCAGAGCAGCAGGAACAGTATAAGCCACAGAGAAAGTCGGCTTCTCTGTTTAGAACATTTGTCTTCACACCATTGTTCCTAGCTGCATAGTTTCCAGAAATACATTCTCCACCTCTCTTCAAACTCAAGTCAACAGTCTGCAGGCTCCAACAGCCCACAGGCAATGCTTTTAGCAAGTAAGAGGTGCATGCAGTACGTTACGAGCAGCACAGAAGCAACCTGGACCACAGGCCGTGCCAGTCTCTGTTTTTACAAGTTTTATTTGTATTTCCCCCCTTGTCTCCCACTCCGTGTTGACAAACCAGGTTGCAGTTGTCTGGTGATGGCCTGAAACATAAGTACAAAGTAAGCACATAATAGTAGTTTACCTCCCTGAATACTCTCCCAGGCTTCAACAACGTGCAGCTCAGGGATGTCTTGGGATAAAGGTGGTTTCTATGCATTTAGTAAACCTTCAATAGCTCCTTCGTCTATGGAGCCGCCCTGTGTCCTCAAATACACACAGATGTTTCACATTCACAACATCCTGTGGCCAGAAGCTTCCCAGGTTAACTGCACACATCAAGGACCAAGTCTTCATTTGGTTTTCAGCTTACTACATTCTGGTTCCATTCAATATCTATTCATACTTCTAGTGGAAGAGGCAAAAAAAAAAAAAAAGGTTGCTCCCCCTCTAACCTTCCCATGCCATTCAGCATTTTGAAGACAACTATCAGTCATTGCTTTTCAGGTGGAAGAGTCCCACTTTATTCAGTTGCTCTTTGTATGGAAGGTGGTACTTACTTCTGGTCACTGTTGCTGCTGTTCCATTTCTGGTAACTAAAGATATCTTGCTGAAGATACAATGGTTTTCCTAAAGCTGTAGAAAACTCAACATCCATAAGACCTGGAGAAACTAATATGATGGTTATTAAATACAGCAGGGATTCCCAACTGCTATAATGAATTGCATGTCAGGTAGTTCTCTGTTAAAATATTCAGCCTAACTGCTGAAACTGAGTTTGCGCAAAAGCAAGTTTACTTTCAAGCCACAGCATCCAGCTACACCTTCTTCCTCCAGAACAGAGTACATTGTTCAAAAGCTTTGTCTCCCCATTAGTACTTTAAATACAAATAACCGTATACTTGATTTTGTCTGCTCTGATGAAGTATACATCCCTCACGACAAAGGTTGCGTGCCAGAGCTTTATTCTGTCTTATGTTCTTTATGAAGATTTCAATCAATTTTTCTCCTCAAGTATGGGCACAGTATTTAGTGATTTCCCAATGCTACATAAAAAAACCCAATATCCTTGCTGGACCTTCTTGTTCTACAGTGTCAAAATGTAGAAACAGATTTGGAATTTTATTCTTTACCTCACTGTGGATATGTGTAGATCTGCATTATTGTTACATTGCAAGAAGCTCAGATACTACCATAACAAGAATCTAGTTGTTACACGGTTAAATAATTAAACAAATGGAGCTCAGCATGCAGAGGGAGACAGCTCAGAAAAGGAATTGCATGACAACAAGATGCAAGACCAGAGAGCAATTTGGACTAGTCTTTCATTGAAATACCACATTTGGAACTGGAGTTTGAGGTAGCTCTGCAGAGGCTTTACATCGCATATGAAGGAAGTATGTGGCCCCAGGTCTAGAGATACCCGCTCCCCACACACACTATTCTGACCACTTTGCAGAGAGCACACTATACAGAACTGCTTGCCAGGCCTTGGAAGCAATGAGACACAAATGTCTACAGCCAAAACACATCATCACAACCTCTTCCATCACACTGGAAAAATGTGCCCACTACCCCTCAAAGGTGAGGGTTTCTCCTAAAGAATTCTTGCCTTGCACACAGCACAGCAGTTGTATGTTTATTCTCACCTTAAAGGAGAAAAACAGGTTGGTCACAGAAAATAGGGCAGAAAAATCAGCCCCTACACTGCTTAAAAAGGAGGGGAGAGAAGGAGGAAACAAGTAACACTCTCCTAGGTAACACCAAATTGCTACTCTGGCTGCACAAAAATGAAGTAGAGTGTGACTGGGATGATAACCGTAACTCACATTTCAGAAGTCAGTTTTTTCAGCCATGATCTTTTGCATTTAAAGGTACTAAACCCCACGTCCTCTAGCGCACTTCTGTTGGAGCACTGTTTCAATAGAATCTGGACAGAATCAGCTTGATATCTCAAAGAATACAACATATCTGTTCTCCTTATAGTCTCTCCTTTATTTTTCTACATACTCTGAAAGCACGGATCCAAGAAGAGACTGGCCTGAATTCAAGTCATCTCAAGTACTTACTCATTCCCTATTTCAAACAGCTTTGATTTAGTGGTTTTACTTGAACCACCCAGAGCAATGCAAAGCTGAGGAAACCAGACCCACCAATCTTTGTACACGTGTTGTATGTACTCAGGATTTATTCTTGGAGGCTCCAGTTTGAAACAGGTTTTCCAAAAGCTTGTTCTTTACCATCCAAGAGTTCAACCCAGGTCTACAACCAAACTGAAACCACACAGGCTGCACACAGAAGTCTGGGCTAGGGGTTGCTGTCTGGCTTTGCTCATTATTTTTATTGCTGCTGAACCCTACTGCTGCTACAGCTGCAAATCCAACAAGCAGACATCCTTAGGAAGGGCTCCTGTACTCCCAGTGCTCTAACACGATACTCATCTCTCCAGTGCAAGAGCTGCTGACTCATCTAAATCGGCACCTAATGTACAGGTGCCAGGGTTTCACTCCCCAACCAGAAGTTCATTCAGATCTGCAGATCTCCAGCAGCTCATTCAGTCTGGGATCTCTGCTGTACCACCCTATATTTGATATTCAAATTTCCATATCCAAAGTCCACACATTCACTTAGAGTGCTTCACCAGGCAAACTGAAATAGGCGTTGCAGCTCTCCTGCTTAACAGGAAGCAGCCCGAAAGAAGAAAGCAGTTTCAGGGAGACATTTCTTCAAGGGTCTGTGGCTGTCAGCACCACAGAGCTCAGCCAGCACAAGCAGCTCGTCACACTGCATGGTGATTGACAGGCAGATATGAACATCACCCCTGCTCCAGGAGACTGTCTTCAGATTTGGCAACACTCACCAGCCCATTTCTGGCCATGGATCACCATCAGAAAGTAGCTTTTTTATTTTGTTTCCATCTGTAGGTTAAACTCATTCTCTCGTACAGAAAATTCAAAATTTAAATGTTATTTTTTTATATTGTAACAGGGATGGAAGTGCAACACCAGAGGTGTCAAAAAAAATCCCTGCAGAAGGTGTACAGTGGCCTGACTTAGGTACCACTGCAACCTGCTGATCCCAACCAGTCCCTTAAGAAAGGAGGGTGTAGCTGGGGAGGAGGACCAAAACAAAGACGAAAATGACAAGCAAATGGACAGGCAATCTTTGGAGTAAGTACATCTGCTTACAGCAGAACTCTACAGATCGAAACTTCTGTTGAAGAGATGCCCTCCGTCCTTCACAGGATTTCCCTACATTAAGGGAACATTCCCTTTACAAAGGGAACAAGCGCATATTCTCACATACAGCCACTCACTCTTTCCAGTAGACCACGTGCCCGGTGAACCCACTCGTCCAACTAATGACAGTTGGTACAGCTCGTCAGGTGTGTTCGTTACGAAGCAGCATCAAGAGGCTGCCCAGCGTTACACTGGCCGCACAGACTGAGACGATCAGGAACACGGAGGAGCCCAGCGTGCTGCAGCAGTCCATGGGCGTCCCAGTGCTGACTCCCGGCGCATTTTGCTTACCATCTGGACTCTTGGGAACGTTGAGACACCTTCATTTCTCTTATTGAAGAGTGTGCCTCAAGCTGGAAAAAAAACAACATAACATGAAATGCAAAGACTATTTTTCCAATAAATTACATCTCTGTTGCACTTGACTCCTGCTGTGGTTCCCTTCCCCCTGAGAAGGCAAGGTCTGGCCAGCTGCACAAAGTCCAGGCAGCCCTGGGAAAACAATGGGATCTTTTTCTTGCCAGAACGAGCCTTCCCGTTCACCCTTCTAACCATGGCACAGAGGATACCCCCAGTGTGTCTGCAGGGGAGAGGAGTCTGTTGGCATAGCAACAGTACACCCTAACTCTCCGCTAATGAACAGGGATAAAATGTTTTGTTCTCATTAGGAAAAATACAGACACATTCCTGATTGGTGAGTAATGTCTCTGCCTCCAAGAGATTAGCTCAGAGCTGTGCAGCCTGAAACAGCCTCAATTCAGCCCACTGCAGCGCTTCCCTTGAACAGCCACTCTCCAAGGACCGCACGTCTCTCAAGGGCGAGCCTACAGAGCCTTCTGTAGCACTTTGCCTTCGGGCCTGAGACAGCTCAAGGCAAGAATAATGAGAAGAGGCTTGACAGGAGCAAACCAGAACAGGCACAATGGGAACACACCCCCTGTCCCTGCAGAGGCATGGCAGAAGAGCCAGCTCTTGCTGGTGCATTTGCTGCACCTGGGTCCCAAGCTAAAGGCGCAGCAGGCGAGAGTTTCTCTTTGTACATCTACGCAGGTCTGCTTCACACAGGGCTCAGATCGGACCAGGGCTCCGGCTCCCACTTCAGCCACATTTCCCATTGCCAGGTGAGTAAATGGACAGAGCAAAGAGCTGCAGTACACTGGAAAGCAGAGCTCAGCAATCATTAAGTGCCTGGGCACCAAAAGCCGAACAAGGGCTGCTGCCTACTAGTCTTTCTTAGGATTTTGGCACCTGACAATCAGCAGGATCCACCAGGAGGAATCTCTATGTACTTTAGTGTTTGCGGAATATTTGTACAGACACTGTTTCATCACTCATGTCTGTATCTAGGTGCTGACCCAGGCTACTCCCTTGGCCTTGCAGGAAGTAAAGCCTCTGCCCCACAGACAACACTGCTTCCCAGACCCTCTCCTCCTCCCGATCCTTCTGCCACAGGGGCCAGCACAGCAAGTGGGAGGATTGCAGTATTTCAGCCTTCACAAAGAGGATCTGGGACGGAAGCAAAGCCAAATAACTCATGCACAAACAAAAATCCAGTCTCCAACCACACATTTGCCATGTTTTTTGGTGTGATCTGGTCTGCACAGCACAGTCACAGCCCAGCAGAATTAAACCATGGAATTGCACTCTGAGCCCATGGTACATTTCTCCTTTACGCTACCGACCGCTGGGTCCCACTCACTCACATCAGTTTGCTTTGCCTTGAATTCAGAAGCTGCTAAGAATAGGGACTGCACATTTTAGTCCTCAGACTAAATATCTCCAGGGACTGAACAGGTACTCTAACTCCCTTCTCCCTCTGCTGGGAAGCTGGTGCTGGCCAGGATTAGTACCCCACACAGAGATACACTCAGCTCAAAAGCAAACTGGGATGTGGCAGAGCCCTCTCGCTCTCCCAGCCCCCTGCACTGCTGATGGAGAAACAGTGGGATTTGGGCTCCAAGGCAGCCACAGGCTGTGCTCTGAGCATCTGCTAACCCCCTTCCCCGGTCCCTCAGACTTTCACCTGCTCTTCCCCCTCTTCCCCCTCCTAAGGGCTTCAAACTGCTCAACTCAGCAGCTCAAAATGGTGCAGGAGGAGAAGGTGGAGTCAGCGTCAGGAAAGAAGGGCCCTGCTATCTTACACCTTTGAGAAACTTGCATGTCCTGTAGGGAATGACGCTCCTTCAAATGCTGCTGCTGTCGCTCAGCCACAAAACCCGTATGTTCACCTGTGCTGCGATCTGCTCACAGAACTGCTGCAACTTGATTTCTACTTTACATCCTTCCAGCTGAGAAATAATTTATTTCAGTCCTCTAGACAGGAACTCAATTGCCTGCAAAGCCATCTCAGCCTGCCTAAAGGAGGGAAACAAACCCGTGATCTTACCCAGTGGCCGGCTGAGCGGTGACAGACCCCAGCCTTGGCCAGCAGCCCCTGTCCAGTGTGCAGCGAAGCTCAAATCCCTCCCAGCCCAACACAAGGCCAGAGGGGCCCTGGGTGCTGTTTTCCAGCCTCCGGGCATTTTACTTGTTCCAGGCAAGATCCCTCCCCCAGCCCTGGTCAGAAAGGAAAAGCCGTGGGAATGGAGCTCAACACCCCGAGGTAGGCTCACCCCCAGCCGCTGAGGAGTGCTTAACTCCCTCCGCGCCGGTGGGCAGCCCTCCGCAGAGACTGCCGCCGCAGGGATGCCTTGCTGGCACATCCTCCAGCAAAGGGTTACAGCTCCAGGACTGGCCTCATCCTGCACCCCAGGCTGTCGCTGCCCGCATTGACAAGCACTGCACGGGGGTCGGCTGGCCTGCACCAGAGCCCGCAGTGCTGTGCCATGAGCGGGAGGACAGTCGAGGCCAGACCTGCCACTCACCCGCCACAGTCCCTCGTGCTTTCCCAGGACGCCTGTCACTCCTGCTGCCCTACCTTTCAGCGTTTCCATCCTCCACCAGCACGCAGACAGCAAGCCACGAGTGGAGAGCACTCTTCCCATGCTCCTAGCAAGTCCCAGAGGCTGCCCGCTTAACAGAAAGGTATCTTCATCATCGCATCAAAGCATGTTTTCTTCCTTTTGCTCCCCACGCTGCTGTCCGAAAGCCGCGCTGCCATACAAAGCAACCCTTGCTCTACACAGAGCGTGCGGTCAGCAATCAGCCGGCATGTCAGGAGTTAACTTAGCATTTCCATTCTCCTGACCTGCACCAACGCTGGCTGAATATCGAGCTATTCTTTGCAGCTTGATAAAGCATGAGAAAGCTAAAGGCCTCACACACTCCTCTTTTCACAGCTTGGCCTGCTGCCCACAAGCTGTCACTCCCTGGCACCCAGGGCAAAGAGAGAGAAGGAGGCCAAACTGCAGCCAGCTGCAATGAATCACTCGCTCCCCCGGTCCCCTCCTCCCCAGGGAGCCTGGATCCCTCCTTCCGGCAAGGGGATAATGTCTGCCTGGCTACGCTGGCTTCTTTCACAGAAAAAGCCATCTTTTTCGAGGGGAGGAGGGAGGGGGGCTCCTATTGCAAAAGCTGCTGCCGCAGAAAAGCGCAAAGCAGCTCCCAGCAAGACTGAGGATTTCTGCTCAGCAGCTGGATGGGAACGCACTCCTGCAAGTGTTCAACACAAACACCACTTAAAAGTCTGATGTTGGCCATTTGTCTAAATTGCAGGAAATTCTGGAGGAAGGCTCAGACACAGAATCTGATTTGAAGGAGACTGCTTATCCCTTCATGCCCCACTCGTGCAATATTTATTTCAGGGGCTGATTCCCATCGCAGTCTCCTCCTAGCTCCCCCTCTCTACAACATCCAGCCCAATTGCCATGTCTCATCTCAACCTTTCCAACCACCATCACCATTCCCTTGTGTTTATTTTGATGGGTTCCATCATACAAACTGCTTCCCCACATTACAGTTCATTCTTCATTTTTAACACGAAGCAGCAGATAGAAATGCATTCACATCTCAGGGTCAGCGGAGTCCGAAACAAAAAACACACAGCTGAGAAGCCACAGGAACACCAAGGTCATCACATGCCATCCTTGTGCTACAGACCCAAGTTTGGAGAGCAAAGCCTTTCTTTGCAAGGTAAAGACAGCAGCTGTTTGCTTTCTGAGGAAGCGGATATTCATCCATAAAACACATACAAACTCAGCCCCATACAAAACACGTACAAACGCAGAAGAAGGAAGAGATGCACAGTTCCCACCTGGCAACCAGTGAGTATTCAAAGAGTGAGAAACTCATCAACTTTCTTTGGGTCACCCAAGCTATGTACAGAGGGTTTCTTTTATTATTGTTGTTGTTTGGGTTTTCAGAGGGTTTGTTTTTACCAAATCTGGAACAGCACCAAAAAAATATAAATCATGAAAAGAAACTCTCTCTTTTTTTTTTTTTTTTGTTTTGTTTTTTTGTTGAAAGCAGAAGTGGGAAGGACCGTCACTATTCCTAAAGCTACCTTCATCACAAACTAAACCGAGTCTTAAAAATGCTTTCAGGGACACAAGCTGTCAAGAATCCCAAGTAACCACATTGAATGCTATTTTATCACATTCTCTGTCAAATGACACATTACATATGGATTTATCCCTTATGATACATTTATAGCACTTTGTAAGGTTTCTCTTGCACTCCTATACATCTACATCATTAAGTGCCCCCTCCACAACACCTGCAGCTACAAAACTAGTATATTGAAAAGATCATTACACTGATCATCCAAAAGTTAGCAAGCTCTAGAACTCAGGTTACCCCTTGTGCAAATGAAATACAAACCACTCCCTAACTAACTGTACACACACAGCGAGTTTTGCTGTGGGAATGCTAGTTCATTCAGCATCACTCTCCTCTGCCAGAAGAATCTCAAAATGCAAAGCTTAATAGAAACAGTTAATATCCCAAGTGTGGCTCTGAGCCATCTGAGCTCTACATGTAATATAATCGGGTTCATAATGCTCAGAATAGCACTCTGGAGTCCTAGTACAGACTAAGACCTCACTGTATTAAGTGTTGTGTAGATAGTTGTAGTGGTGCAGTTTTCTCTTCTGTAAAATTACTGAGCGCCATATACAGGAACCAACCATAACCCATATTTTACAGAAGTTAGGACACAAGAGAGCAATGTATACTTTTCAAATGTCTTTTTTTGGCAGCTAAATCAAGTTAGTATTTTCACAGACACACTGGAGGGGGAGGGAGGGAGGGGAACACTGAGGTTACTCTCTCTCTGGAGCAGACAGGCGAAAGCCCAGTTCAGCCAAAGCTCACTGAGGTTCTTTATGTTCCCGTTCAGTGACAGAGGTCACTTGTCGAAGACTGAACCAGATCTGGTACTGGGCTGCCTGCTAAGCACGCTGGCAAAAGGATCTGAGCTATACCCTTCCCTGGAGTTGTTTGCGTTTCTTCAGGAACACCAAAGGCCTGGAGTCCATCCCAATGCTGCTTGTACCGCCTTTGCTAAAAACACACCTTTTAGCTCCAAAGTAAAATTTGCCTTAAATTCCTCATGCTCTGAAGAAAGGAACCCCGTACACAGGATCTACGAAGAAGGTAATCGCTTGTGTTTGCCAAAACACTTAATTTACACAAATTCTAATTCTTTTGGCACAGATTTCAGGATATTTTCCTACCATAAATACAGGTTAGATCCACGTGTGAGCTGATCATCCTGTGATCCTCTTCAGGTTCACATTGTGCGGCAGGTGCTGCAGCCTGCTCACACTTCCCGAGCATCCAGAAGTCACGGCTCTTCAAGTCATTGATTTTTAAGAGGCACCGGGTCACGCTGTCTGGCCTTCAGCTGATCACAGTTCATGAGCTTTCTGCACGTTTCTGGCTCAGGAACTGTATGTGTTTGAAGTGAATAGAGACTAGATGCCTTTTGGCAAGACGCCTGAGGCAAAGGCCTCAGGAGATAAATCCACCATTTCCCAGGCTGATGCTAATGGACAGGCATCTCCTCACTTCAGGTCTTATTCCCTGTTTGTGAAAAGGCTGAGGGAGCTGGCTGCTACCAGGGGAAAAGGAAGAGCTGGAGGCTCCAACGCAGTTGCAAGCAGTGTACCTGAAGAAATATCTTACAAGAGGAAACAGAAGTAGACAGCTGAGTACTTAGATAGGAGTCCTCTTCAGAAACAAGGCAAACACCACTGCAGAATAATCTCTCAATACAGGTTGCTCCTTCAGATCTGCACTAGCCTGAATGCCCTGACGCAGCAGGAGAAAACGTTCTATGATGGGGAGCAGGAAGGGGCTACATGTGGGCATGAGCAGGAGGCTATGTATGAAGAAGGACATTCTCCTCTCAGCTAAAAAAAGCTGTGGTTTTCAGTGCTGTTTTGCCTTTCCCCTGCTGTGTTGTTTCCCAGCTGAGTGGAATCCAGTCAGCCCATTGCATGGCATCTCATCAGAGCCCATCCTGCCTGCTGTCCTTGGCATGGGGCTCCCCAGGGATGGCTCTGAAGGTACGGGACAGAGGCAAAAGGGGACACTAAAATTGTGCCAGCGCGTTCTCCTTAACTCAACAGAACAAGCAGGCAGGAAGAGAAACTTTCACAAAGCTGTTTCTGAAAACAGATTTACGGGGATACAGTGAAACAGGGTAGAGTAATGGGTGAGGGGAGATTAAACAAGTTAATAGCTAACCAGCAAGACTGCCAGGACAGATCGCAACCTGCAACAGGTTTTTACAGAGAAACACTGAATCCAAAACTGTCACCTGCAGACCAGCTGGGAATTGCCTCTGCTCTTTCTGTACCACTGCAATGCCATCACAACTACAGTACTATCCTTCCCCCCTGAAGTCATGGCTCCTCTAAGAGGAGGTCATACTCAAAACTATCTTTTCTCTTTTTTCTGTGCCATGACTGATGAAGGTCTGAAAGTCTGGGCTCTGGCAACTAAAGTAACTGCTGTGAAAATGTTACTGGAGATTTTTTGCCAGAACAGCTGAGAAAGCCTTCCAACTTACTGAAAAGGTAGTGTGTAGAAAGGCAATCCGGTGCAGAGCTGCAGGGACAACAAAAATGGAAGTCCTGCTGCCGTGGTGGATGTCCCTGAGGCTGTCAGTGTGGGAAAGAGGACAAAGCTGGCTGCTGCCTTACCTGTAGCCACTCAGGAGACAAACTGTCAAGACCTACAGAAATTCTGGTAGTCTCACAAAGAGCAGTTTCTAGGAGAAGAATTTTTCATGAGGATATTCTTGTCTATTGGTTGAATCACTTCTTTGTTCCACACTACACCTATAAAAAAAAAAAAAGCGCCTTCCTGCTATTGCTTTGCCATCCAAGACATTGTCATTGTCACCTTTCAGATGTGTAAGTGTAAGAGACAGCAGCAGCTGAGCTGCGGTAATTAGGAGGGAGAGATGTGCAGGCCTTGCCTTGCATCTTTAAGATGCGTTTTACACTTTGGCAGGTTTAACAATCCCCGTTCACCAGGGTGAAAATAAGCCATCTGCATCTACTGCAGCAGACCACCCTCATTTCTGAGCCCTTGAAATAGTTCTGGAAAAATCAGCGTTGCCTCCCTTACTCTGCTTTCTATCAGGCCCAAAACCATTACTTCTCTTATTGACAGTAATACAGGAACACTGGCTCTAGAACTGTTTGCAAGACATCTACTTAAAAAAAAAAAAAAAAGTTTTCCATTTTATTCAAGTGTCTACTGAGTTCAAAGTTATGCTGCTCTCTGTACTTGCAGCAGGGAAGCTAAGGAGGATGGGATGAACCTCATTCAATTCTATTCACAAGCACCCTTGCTGAGGAAAGCCAATAACTTTCGGAGAGTCTCTGCAGACTTTGCTCCACCGCTTTGCACGCTGAAGAATGGCTGGTTGGTAATCCTCTTTTCACTCAGTGAGCACAGACCCAAAGGTTTTCATCCCTGTGAGCTCAGAAATTTCCATTTCCATTTGAGAGAGACATTTTCCTGGCAGTTCTCAAAAGATGCATTTGTAAAATAGGAAACAACCTCAAGGAATGCTAAAGCAAAGGAAGAAAGCTGTACGTGGACAGCCTTTCTCTCTCAGCCAGGAAAGGAAATTCCTTCTCAGCACTGATGCCTCATAAACACAACCTACTCTGCAACTACCAAATACTCGATCAAAGTGACCAGCTGCCCACCCTACCCTGTACAAACACCCAACATTTTCCTACGTGTTGGTTTCAGATCAGCTGGGACAACAGCCACCAAAATCTCAGAAGAAAGAAAAAGTCCAGAAACACACGTATTTGTGTGCACATGCCAGACAAGAACGTAAAATAAGGGGTGCACATCAGATGGCCAAGACAAATTAGAGATGTGAAGGTATTCTAGTGAACTCACTACAGAGAAGGCACACTTGCATCAATGATTTTTAAGCCATAGACTTTTGTTGCAAAGGCAATTAAAAAAAGCAAGTCTATTGCCATATCTCTGAAGGAAAATGTTTACAAGTCTGCAAATCCAAAGAAGTTCAAACTTACTTCTTTCAAGTGCAAAACATTCAGATGGCCCAAAGCCAAGACCCAGAAAAAAGCCCTAGTCAGTCGCTCAGGAATGCCAGCTCTTAGCACAAACCAAAAGCATACAACCCTCTGGTCAAGCAATTCACAGTATCATCTCCCACCAAAAAACTCACTTAAAATTGCACTCTTAAAATTGCATTTATCATCCACCTCCTTGATTCTACGCTAGGGAAACCTAACTGATGTCTCACTTTGACACTCTCCAAAGCAGTCAGCTGAGCAAGCTGTTTTTCTTACCTGACTTTGGGGAATTCCTGCTTAGCATCTCTGTAAAAAGAAACAAGAAGGTTTCACGCCACACATCAGGCAGGATCCCTTCCATCACTCCTAGCTCCTTAGCAAAGGCATTCCTGAGGTGCACTGTGCCCTAATAAATCAACACGACCGCTCCAGGTTTCCCCGGCAGCTGGAAGCTGGAATTCTGCAATGAAGGCAAACACCTCCCCAGCTAAAGCAAACAGAGCAGCAAAGCCCCTGCTGAGCATCCACAGCTACTGTCAAGAGAGGGATGGAGAGAGAAGGTGGAGATCGTAAGGCATCTGGCTGACAAAAGGCAATCCAACTTAGACCAAAGATGGCCCTGAGTCCGGCCCTGACCTAGGCATTCCTCTGTGCAGGCACGTGCTTGCCAAAACGTTCTACCAGAGCAAAACCACAAAACTTCATTTTTAGAGCAATGACCACCCGCCCCTGACACGGATGGTAGTTTTGCCTTTAAGAGCATTTATTCTAGCATTTAGGGGACTTGTGTAAAAGAACCTGCAAAAGTACAGAACAAAAATAGCCCAGTCTTAAACAGCTTATAGCTTAACTCTAAAATAAACGAAGACAAAGGGAACAGTACTGATCAGTATGAGCAGCAGCCAGCTCAGCAGAACAAGACCACTGCTGTTTCCAGGAGGTGTTTGGGGTTTTTTTGGGTTTTTTGGGGGGTTTTGGTTTTTTTTTTCTTCTTTTTAAACTACATAACAGAAGAGACCCGATGAAGGATTTTGAAAAGAATTATTAGGTGGGTTGGCATACATTTATGGGCCAACCACCTCTCAACACAGAAAACAAACCAGTATTTTTCAAAAGCAGCACAAGGAAACAACAGAAGCTAACGTTACCAGACAAACAGCAGCAAGAGTCCAACTTCCAGCACTAACATTCACTAGATTGCATACAAAAACCTAGATGGGCTGCTTCAATACCTCATTTTCAGTTGCACTTGGCAAGTGAGGGAAGGGAGTAGCCAAGGCAGGGCTGAAACACTGACAGTAAAAGAAAAGCAAAAATGTTGACTGCCTCAAATGCTCTTACAACAGGCACAAACCCATCAATACCTTAAAAATAAATCTCATTTACTAGAACAAAGGCGTCTTCTTCAAACACACACCAAGGGCTAGAGTAAATTCCCAGATTTCAACATCTCCCGCTCCCAATGGCTACGCTCTCCCACGGGTGGTTTCCAGGAAGAGCCCTCACTGCACAGATGGGAAGCAGTGCAGGATAAGCATGAACAAATCCCACTTATGATAGACCTGATCTGTACCACAAACCCAAGTCTTCAGCTTCCACGGCATCATTTGGAGCCCTGGCTTTGAGACCACTGTAAGGCACATTTTCCTCCACACTCCTTTGAAGAGGCATCAGATCCCAGTCTATAAGTAAATACCTCCTTTAAGGGAAATCTTGGTCTACCTGCCCGTGGTTAATTGAGGCGTACACACCAGACAGCTAACAGTGCACAGCAGCGGTGGAAAGCCAGCAGACCCATTAGAAGGTGAGTGCCAGGAGCTCCCCCACCACAGATCACCCCTCATATCCCAAACTTGCAGATTGCTGCGTGTGATTCAGCCTGCAGAGCTGCGTGTTGTCTGGGGAGACCCCGGGCGGCAGCAGGGCACTGAGAAGCCCTGGCTCTCAAGACAGGAATCACAGATGAATGTGTTGGGTGAAGGACTGGTACATATGCATACGTGGAGAGACACAGACACAAAGGAGGGCGGGGAGACAGGGAGGGGGAGAGACAACGAGACTTGTCTCCAGTCCTTGTGCTTATTTTGACCTTTCAGTTAAAGATTCTCCGAAAAGGCACCGTTCAGCCCCAAGCCTGATTAGACGTCTTGGGAAAAAAGGAGCACAAAGCATCACACATGAATGAGCACAGAGCCATAATACGATCTTGATATTCCCACCCATCCATATGGCCAAAAAAAGCGAAGTTCTTCAGCACAGACATTGGCAGCAGCAATATGAAACTAATGTGTTGATTAGCAGACTTTGCAATCCAGCACAGGACAGAGTGCTGATCTTGGCTATTACACAGTCAATCAGAAGCCAAACAGAACAAGTACCATGTTAGTTAACCTATTCAGAACAAAGTTAATCATTTGCTAATTGCAGGTTTCTGGACTGAGCAGACCAAGGTCTGTTTCTCAAACCTCTTTTCTCAGGGATATCTTAAAATGTATTTGGTATGGCAAGCTCTCCATCACTTGCAATTCTTCTCTTGATTAAGATTCAGTCTCGATTTAGATGTTTAGCTAAATTCAGGGAAGCCCACAGCCTTGCTTTACACAACATCAGACTAAATGAGCTCAATCATTTGCCTGGCCTTATAAAACTGTAAGTTAGTTTTCAGCCTGTAAACAATCACAAGTTATTCTGAAACAATAGGCTATACTACAACAATCATCAGATTTACTTCTTGTCCAGGATTTTCACATTGAATACAAGAGAAGATTAATGAAAGTAACAAATTGCTTAAATGCAATTGGAATTTAACATTGTTCCTCAGTGTACATGGGTTTACACACCATCTACTTAATAAAACTCTACTTTCCTAGAAAGTTTAATCAGTAAAATAAGTACCGCAAGACAGGTCAGACAGAAAGATCAGTGTAAAGGTGAAAGAAACATTGCGATAAATGGAAGACTTCATTCTCAGGAGACACCTGTTAACACTCCTGTCATGAACAAGATTCTTCCTATCCAGGATATACCACTCACATTGTTCACGTCAAAATGTTTTATGCAAAGTTGGGGAGGAAAAAAAACAGGATGACGAACACAACTGCATTAGTCTTGGGGTTATTTCTAATGCACAGAAAACCAGAAATCAATTGCAGCAGGACTAGTCAGAGTCACATAATTTAAGGTAAGACCACTCCAACTTCCTGCCTCACACACAGGCGCTGTTCCATTTTATCCACTCACACCTCCACAAAACCCATTAAGTGGTTCTTTGAAATGTAGTGGTTTATGGCATCTAGACTAGAGGCCTTTGGAGGTCAGAACATGAGTTCACTACTCTCTCAGTAGTTTGCTCCAACGGCTCTATCATTCTTTCTGGCAGCAAGGCCAGTCTAATGTCTTATTTGTTTGCCTTCGCCTTGAGCCATTAATTCCTTCTCTGCTGGATTAAAGAGTAGCTCCTCAGAGTCAATTATGCACGTGCTTTAACCAAGTCACCTCTCAACAGCTTTTCTGGCAATCAACACATCACTCCTGTCAGTCTTCCACTACAAGGCACCTTCTTTGGTGCTTCAACAGCTTTGAAGATTTTTTGTTTTGTTTTAAATATCAATTTGATTGTCATCCCCACCACCTCCTCCCCCTTCTTCAGGGTCACCGTGTTGGTGAAGCACCCAATTGGTGAACCATCAGCATCTCTGCACACCAAAGTCTATACTTACCTGTATCAAATGGGTGTTATTTCACTAGATCCGTTTTACAGCACAACGGAGGAGCTAGAGAAATCATGAACTGCAAAGATTGTATCAGTTAGCTAACAGTCAATTACTTAGTACTGAGTGTAAGGAGCTTGGATCTTTCTTAGTCACCATTTAATCATTTCTCCAAAAGCACTTTGGAAAACTTCACTACCTGATCCCCATTCTGCCAAAAGTTCACATACTATTCAGGAACTTCAAGCAAGAAAATCCCAACAGACCTGTCATTTCCAGCCTTGGTTTTGAATTTGCCATCAGCATTGTCTGCTTCTCTGCTGAATCAACATTAGCAGCGGCTTTAGATTTATTTCCAGAATAGCGACGAACTACTGAACAGCAGAGTACTGATGCTTACTGAAGACACCGATTAGGAATACCACTTTCTGATATGTTCCCAGTAACTCATGATTTCAGATGCATCAGCCTTTCTTTTTTTTTTTTTTTAATTAAATAATTATGAGGTATGCTGTTGATGTTGGCACAGATCAATTATTCATACCATTGTACGGCTCCAAGTCAAACATCCTAAGAAACACATTACATGAACACAGTCACCTGCTGCCGTGTACTCACGTGTTTCTTTCCAGCTGCTCTTTCTTACTATTAACACAACCCAAACCCTCAGAGGTATATATCCTCTGAAGTATACATCAAAACCCATAAGTGCCCACCTCAAATCTGCCCAAAGACCCAAGTTATTCAAGATCGCTACACGAAAAGCATTAATCCCTTGTAGATGTTAACCAGGCACTCCATATCAGGAGATTAGTACCTCCCTCTGCTTCTGTTCTAGCAGGAGGCCCACTGAACTTCCACCTCCAACCAGCATTTCCTTTTAGTGACAGTTCTCATTTTGTATTATATGTCAAACACACGTCTGAGTTCTCAAAGAGCACACGGCAGAGAGTTTATGCTCTGCATGCAGGCAGGAGCACACGCCAAGGTTTGGGTGCAGGTCAGTGCAACAGCAGGAAGGGCTCTGCCCATTATACCACTCAGGAGGAAATAATTCCAAGGCAATAGTGTAGAATGAGACATGTGGCTTTTATCAAATACCATGTAACTTGGTATTTTCAAAGCGAGAAACTTACTTGCCATTGTGAACTCTCCAGCCCAGCTACCCAGGAACATTGGCTATCTATCAGGGACACTGACCTCTTGGATGAGATCCTAAACACAGGTCCAAGAAGCAGAAACATGCGGCCTATGGAAAACTGGTGGCAGGGAAGGCTACCCGTCAGTTTTAACAGCAGAAAGTCTGCTCATATTTATGCATGACCGCTCAAGTGAACTGCATGACTGCTTTTGTTGATCTGCTCTCAGCGATCTATTCTTTCAGTAGGAACACCAGGAGGAAGCCATGCTGGGACTGGGCAAAGGAAGAAAACACCCTGTGGACATAGTGAATGGGACAGAAAATTCCCCTACAAATTCTGTAAGTTTATTTGCAGTGATGCTCTGCATTGACTTTTCCAACAGCTTTTTGGGACACCTTCACACCTCAAAGCCCAAGCTATACCACAGTAGTCATTTTGACTCAATCTACTTTAGAAATTGATTAGACCATTGATTTTTTTCATAGTTTAGATAGAGACAAAGTGACCTTTCCATCCCACAAAAAACAAAGGGAATTAACACATGTAAACAGAGTCTTCATTTTAAATGAAGTGTTTTGCTCCCTTAGAAGGGAAGTCCTGCAATACTCCATTAGGTTTTTTTCTTGCAGTTCCCAAGAGATCAATTTTCCTTTCCCCACTTGAGCTTTTCACCTTTCTGACCAGAAGAGGCCAAATGGATATGACTTCTCAGAGCACATACAGAAGAGTAGCCTGAAGACAAACACAAGACACAGATCTTCCTATAGGTCACTGAGTGGTAAAGAAATTTGTACCAATTTGTAGGCTAACAATTCTATTTCAGTCTTACCACAAGTGAAGCAGCATTACAGAGGACAGTTTCCAGTACAGAGATAAGTTTCATAAGCATAAGAAGTACAAGGATTTCTCTACACAGAAAAGTTTTTCAAGATGTATTCTTTATTACACAGCAGAACAACAAGGATGCTCCATGTGTTTATATTGGTTGAAACCATTTCTCTCGTGAATCACTGCATGCATATGATTTCTACCTGCTTAAAATAAACACATTACATTTTGGGCAAAGTTCCACCCTTAGGACCTTGTGCCTTCTGGTACTTCCTACATGGTGCACTTGGGGTACAGATTACAATCCTAGAGCTGAACAGCCAGGTGTCATTTGTGTTTTGATGATCCAACAGGCTCTGGCAGCCTGCCGAGAACACGGAGCCTGTAATTGTCACTGCAGCACCCGTTAGGATTACACTGCGCTGGCAGCACTGGGAGGAAGGTAAACAGATGCAAAGCCCAATGGCTTTCAAACATTCAGGAGACAATACAGGCAAAGGAAAAGGATGAAACCTCACAACTGCAAGTCATTCTCCTGCAACAGCTTTGCTCAGTGCAGCACCATCCTGGGACTTGTATACTGCTGCTAACCACCTGCACAAGACACAACTCTTTGATCAGCAACAGAACATCAAACTACAAAAGTACTTAACCAGAAATGTTCAAGTTTACTGGGGCTGTGTGCGCAGAACGCCAGCATACAAGTTCCTCCCAGCAGGATGCCCATCACCGTCACCATCTGGAAGGTAAACACTATTTAATGTTATTTGCCTGTAGCTAATGAGTTTGGCATTCATAGATCCACTGCAAGAGCTGTTGCTATAGCAGGTCTGTGATGGTAGGATGCTGTAGATGTATTTGAATGGTTGGCTCCAAAATAACACGAGTCTGCAATACGGCCATCAGCTTGCCTATTCTTTCTACAACCTTTATTCGCAGACTTCAACAAAGACAGCTCTCCACAGCGTTGTGAAGCCTGGTTATGCATTATGGAACGGCGGCCGGTATCAATATGGGTCGTTAAGGAAAGCTTCATGATGCCACCACCCTGTACGTACGAGCCTCAGTACCACAACGAAACAGAACAATTATTTGCAAGACAGTCAACGGCAAGCAGGCCTTCTGTGTTTTGCGGACAGATAATGCATTTACAAGGTTCAAGTATCCAGCACACAGTACTGTTACTACTACAATAGTTTTAAAATACAATAAGCAAGAAAGCATGATTGTCAGAACCACTCCCAGAAACCCTTAGATTTGTGGCTGTCTGCTGAGTTTGTTACTGAGGCTACTGACAAGGACTTTTGCTTGCCCTGCAGATCAGTTCAGTGCTGAGAAGGAAGGGGCCATGGGCACTACAAGGACAGAGACTTGACTGTCCCAAGCCCAGAAAAAGCAAAACAGGCTAAATGGCTCTTTCATCTGTTCCCGTGCAGCTGCTCATATGGCCACTCTGCCAGCACACACAGCACCAACTCCCCATCTCTGCTGCTGTGCACAGTGACCTTGCAGGTAGCTGCCCTCTTGACAGCGCAGAGAACAAGAACAGCATTTGTAGGGCAGCTGCTCTACCTCTCCGCTCCTTTTTCTTTAGCTCTACATAAACTCAGCAGTGCTGGGCACAGAGCACAACCAGACACTCCGGCACTGGGACTCCAACTAACTGTTACCATGGCCAAGGAGCTCGGCATACTGAGTCACTCGGGGATGGCAGCGCCGCAGGGATCTGCTCTGCCTTCCTGCCAATTCAAATTTTGCCTAAGCTGCCAAGAGGACAAGCTGGTAGCAGGCACCCAGGGCAATGCTGTAATTGCACATGCACCTCTGTTAGCTGTCACACATCTGGGGAACATTTTCTGGTTACAAATCCCCAAAAGACATGGAAAATCTAGATAAAGGAAGCAAATAAAGGGTAAGAGTCCGTGCTGCCAGTTACAGTGACAGCAGTCCCCCAGAAGGCATGGTCGTACAAGGGAACCACACCTCTTCCTCGTAGCCATGAGAAAGCTGCGCTGACACGCAGGCCAAACTGCTAAAAGCCCCTGCGATCTTTGCCTTAAATCTCTCCCAGCAGTTGCAGGTTGACATGAAACACAATCCAAAATATGTTTCAGCTGATCTAAGGATCAGAATATAAATTCACAAGTGCCTTAGTCTCCCTAGGTCCTTCAATGTTTCTGCACTCTCATTTCAGCAATTTCTCTCAAATGCTAAACTAGCTAAAAAGATTTGGCAAATAGAGCCCCTGGTTACTACTACTCTATTTCCCACAGTGGCGCACGCAGCTCCCATGCAATTAATTCAGCTGCACACCCATTTTACTCTTGGGCAGAATAATTCAGTAACGGACTACAATCTGTATGCAAGAAGTCGAGCAATATGCAAATAGAGATCAAAACATTGATGGCAGTGGGATTCAGCAGTCCAGGAACTGCTTTTGCACTAGGGATCTCCAACACATACATTTTTTGGCTACTCTAAAGGTGGGAGACAGCACAGAACAGGTGAGAAGAGCTCATGACTGGTGTGTGGAAGACAACAGACAGATGATTCCAGAAGAGTTACCAAAATGCTCTCACATATGATAATTTACTATTAGGTAATTCACTAAGAGAATTGCTCTCTCCAGCATTTTAATAAGTCTAATGCAAAAAGTGTTGGGATCAAAGCTGAAAGTGCTGAAGACAGAGTTGCTTCAGGGCCGTTAACTCCAAGCTGTCCAGAACCCTACACCAACTGCAGTGATAATATTATTTCTGACAAAGTCTGGTCTGGCAGGAGCATCTCTGAAGTCCTGGTTTCCCGTGTTTTAAATTCCTGTTGTCTGAAGGACTTCCAGCTGAGCACAGCACCCTTGCAGGGCAATGTCAGGAGCATATTCTCAAGCATTTGCTTGGCCAGCTGTTCACAGAGGTTGGCATTTCTTTACGGAGATTAGAGAGCCCAGAAACTCTTCACACAGGAGGATGGGGGCATGGCTGCTTGTAAGCAACAAAGGGATTTCCAGAGCGCAGTCTCCAGGGGTCAGGAACAGAGAGGGGAAACCGGCTGCGCTCCAGTTCTTAGGGCAACTCTACACAAAGGCAGGAGAGGCCACCTAACCAAAATGTGAAATGGTGCAGTATAGAAGAGCTAAAGGAACAGAAATCGAAACAAAAATAATTTTGAAATAGGCATACATGGGCAGAAACCTTAAGCTGAAAACACTACTTCCATGTAGTAATTTTCAGAATTATTATAATAGGGTAAGATGTCAAATATACCCATTCCATTTATAGAATGACATGCAATTTAGTCAGAAAACTAGTTTCATCAGCATAGACAAGTGCTTGAATACAATCAACTTCCTCCACCTGCACAGTTCCAGGCACAACTACTCTCCTGCCACGGCAGAGCTGCAGGGAAGGGTAGGACACAAGAAAGACCACATTCTCCTTCAGATAACTTCAGCAGCAGCATGAATCCCATCATTGCAACTCAGTTGGCAGGCAATACTACATTATGCTGAGATAAGCTAGCACACACGTTTTTTTTCACTGAAAGCCAGAAGCTCCAAAGGCAGCACTGCCTTGAAATTCAGAATTAAGGAAAAAGACCAAAAGAGAATGGGGATGACTTGAAATTCTCTGCAACTGCAGATACAAAGCTTGCTAGCAGCAGCAATCCATTTAGTCAATACCTCACAGCTTACAGCTGTGTATCCTGATGCCTCACCACAGATTCTAGGCGAGTATTTGGAGCAAGTGGTCACACAATTCCTAAGCTCCAGCCCCCAGTACAGAACCAGCCTAGCTAAACCACCACCAGGAACAAAGCTCAGTCCACCTACAGCCCCTCTGACATAAGGACAAAGACTTTCCCCATAAGATAGAATGTGAACAGATACAAGTAGCAATATAAAATTAACAACTTTCAGATACTTCAAGAAGGGAATGAATTATCATTTCCTACAAGGGAGGAGCTATGAAGTTGAAGAAATTTTGAGAGCAGCAGCACTGGTGCAGAGCAGAGGCTGGGGAAACTCAACCCACCAGATCCACCCTGTTCTGTACTTGAATTTCAAAGCTGAAAGCAATGCACAATCTCACACATTTGCCAGGCACAGGAGAAGTGTTCCACACAGTACTTGCAGTGTTTATACTGCAAGCAAATAACTAAAGTTCACGTGTGATTAAAGGCTGGCATCTGGGAATTTCCTTAGGATCTGTATCATTTGAAGGTTCACCTCACATTTTGATCAACATCTAAAATCTTCCTACTGGATCATGCTAACACAAAGTTCTTTTCTACTTCATTTCCCCCTCCTTTTCTTTCTTGGGGGTGGCAGGCAGGATTTGAAAGTGAAATTCTAACATTAAATTCAGGATATTAGAAATAATTTAAATAATTATTCAATCAAAAAAAAAAAAATCAAATCCACCTAAACTGACACCATTGTTTCTCTCTTCTCTCTCCTCCCCCATGCCCCAAACTTTGGGAGGCAGTACTTACTTCTAGTTAACAAAAAGGAGACTTAAATTGCTTCCTGCAACCTCAAAATAGCTCAAGTCTTAGTTACTACTTGGCTAAAAAAAATACATATATTAGCAGCAAAAACAAGTCCTCCGCATTTATTACTTAGGCAGTTGGGGAGAAAGAGCAGAGTCTTAAAGAGATCACACCAAAGCACTGTGGTTCCTCCATTAGTCAAGGCTGCATGTCAGTACAGGTCGAAACATCCTGCTGCATGTTTTCGCACCTTCGCAGCTTAGCAAGTCTGAGCTCCAGCGACTACATCCCGGGCCAGTTTATTAAGCAGGGGCACATCTCAGTTACCACTATAGCAAACCATAGCAGGAAGGTTGATCCTCTATGGTTCTAGAGAGCTACACAGTTAGCAAAAATCCCTCCAGGAGATTTTTAGACAGTCCCTACACTGAGCATGCCAAGGGGGAAGGTCTTTCGGCTCTCACCACTGCGCTGGAGTCAAGACCCTGCAATATATGAGTACTGTTTCCCAATTGAATTAAGCATCTACTCTGCCTTCTGGAACAACAGTATCATGTCATGGGACCCTGCACATGCTCCTAACATCTCAAAGGCTTGTCCCTGAAAAACACATGCAAGGATTTTTCAGAATTGTCTTCCGGCACTGAGACCAAACCAGACAATGCTCAAATAACAATCAATATGAATCTTCTCTAAAGACATCACCACAACCATCAAGTCACCGAAGACACCTCCAATAATAGGACAAGGAAAAGGATACCAGCACAATGAAAGACCAGCTGGCACATTCCCATAAAAGCAAAAGCAGCCCTTCTGTGGTTTTGATGAACAGCAGAAGATGAATCCTTTCAGATACAGCAATCCTGCAATCAGATACTCACAAGAACTGCAAAAAAACGCAAATCAAATTCAAGGCTTTAACAGATTCTGGGGAATGCAAAGGAGAGTCAGTAAAATGCACCAGAGTTCCAGCACTCGGAGCACAAAGACATTTCACGGAAGATCCAGGTGAGCGAAGAGGGCAGCAGGCCAACCCCTGCTTCCTGAAACTAGCGTGTATCTAGAGGGCTAATTCTTACAAGAAAGCAGGTAGGCTCATGCCTCCTCTGACTGCTACCACCCTGTACAGTTGGGATGAATCAAAATCCTATAATCTTCCTCCAGGATGCCCTTATGCAAGACTGGGAGGGTTCAGCTCAGAACTTGGCTACAACAGCCAATTTGAAGTTTCAGGGGAAAAAAAAAAACAAAAAACCAACAGCTACAAACAAACAAACAAAAAGAACAGATGGAGAGACTGCCAGGGAGGAGTAGAAACTGAAGTCCTTGTGAGTTTGCTTTGACAGGCAGCAGGAAGGACTGAGACGAGAGGAAGATGATGGAAGAGAAATAATGTGAATCTGACCAATTCAGAGGTAGAGCTTGTACCACAAAAAAACAAAACCAAAACCACCCAAACCAAAAACCCCAAGCATTTGTGGGAAGCAGCTGCTTCACCTTCTTCCGAACTTCCCCTCATCCGTTGTTCTCTCTCCCCAGGTGACACTAAAGCATAAAGCATTTCTTCTACTGAAAAAGATACCTTGCCTCCCTGTACCCAGCACTGCTGGCTAAATGAACCGCTCCAGAAAACAAATAGCCATAGTGAAGACAGCAATTACTTTTGTTTTCCCGTTGGGCAGTGCTGGATAGCACACACACCCCCCACAGGCAACCTGGGTGGGTGCTTTTTTCCTTCGGAGCACACCCAACATACAACTGGCATCATTTATTTGGCAGGCAGTCTCTCTCCAGGCACACGGGGCCACCTTCAGCAGCAACAGATACTTTCCAGACTCGTTCAGTCCTTGCAGTCTCTGCTGGCGCTGCCAGGAAAGCCCAAGCGTGCCAGCAGCAGCAACACTCGCAGGAACAACCCTGCTTTACACAAAGACTGGCACCGAAGCGAAGGGAACGGCTCTGCGTGCTCCTCACATCCCTCCGTCAGCTATTCCCTCTGCCCTTATATGGGAGCATCCCGTGGCCCCGCTGGGAATATGATGCTGTTGGTGGATGTGAAAGGTAAGGCAATACCTGAGCTGTCAGCACATGAGGACAGAAATTTTTCTTTTCTGAAAAGCAAGCAACGTCTAGGAGCCCAAACTCTTCACAGCACTTACGTGTGAGAAAGCGGAGATTAAAAGCGTCAGCTGCTGACAGTCTGCGTCCACCTTTCTCAAGAGAGTTATGCTGGTAATTTTAATCTTATTAAATATTGTTAATCGTATTACTAACCTCACTATTTTCACATGTTGGAAGAAATTTAAAGAGAAAATTCCAGATATGACCATGCCATGTTAAATGCTTTCTAGCCAAATCTCAGTTCAGGGCAAGTCCCTGAATCCAGTTCTGCTACACACAGGTGCAGATGAGCATGGAAACGGTCTGCTCAGCACCAGATTACCAACTGGTCACCTTCCCTGCAAGATTCTTCTCTGTCCATAATCTGCTTGCTTTCTTCTCCTGGGATTCTGCTAGACGTTCCCGGCCTCTCCAAGTGACCCCATTAATACCTATGCAATTCCATGCCCAGTTTGTAACAATCAAGTGGAAACACCAGCTTCCCCATTAGAATGCAAAAACCATGTAGCACAACAGCTCAGTGCATCACCTTCCTCCTGAATCAGGGCGAATGCCTCCATCACGGGCTTAGGTCCCAACATCACGCACAGACGCATCATTAATGTAACACTCATCGATTTCTGCATTTAATAGGCGAGGCATAATACAGGATTTCTGTGACCTCTGTTCAAAAAGCGAGACCAGGGATGAGCAGACCTCCGTCAGCACTCCACCTTACCCAGAATAAAGCCCTTGTTTAGTAAAATACTGACCCCGCTGTTTTACAACACTCAGGATTGGAGCCCCTTTCTTTGTAACTACCGCAGCAGTCCACATATTCTCTCAGGACTACTCCTGTTCCAGACTGCTGCCCCAAGATAAAGCAGCAGTCATAGAACGTTTAGATTTGAGAAAAGAAAGATCTCAAATTGCACGGAGGTAACAGAAAACACACCTGCTTAGGGGGCCCAAACACTTGCACGTACTGTTGAAAAGGAATGCGTTCAAGGTGGAAAATGAGATCTCCAGAACAACAGGACTTAACCACTCAGTTTCAGTTCAGACAGTAAAATCAGCGCTGAGGGGAAACACGTGAACGCATGGCTTTCCAGAAGTTAAAGGTATTGTATTTATCAGAAATTTTTTACTGTTGCTGGAAAAACTGTTGAACAGATTGAAGAAAGCAATTAAGTTAGCCTCCTCCGAGTCAATAATTTAAACACTTTTGTAAGTTAGCAAAACAGATCTAATTATTAAGCAGCTTTGCTTTTTTTGCAGAAGGCAGTTACAGCTACCTCTGAGGTTGAAGTTTCAGGAAGAGGATGATACTGACTTGTAATGCTATTTTTTAAACGCTGCCTGACTCCAGCCATTGTTTACTGCCGCACCATTTGCTACCGGCCCTCTAATCCCTGGTACGCGTCTATCCCCTGGAGACACTGAAGTCACTTGTCAATCCTCTTACCGATTAAAAAGTTATCTTGAGCTCCTCAAATAACACAGCCCCTGAGTAACTTCTGCCTCTTCCCTGCACTGGGAAGTTCACAGCATCCTTTGAGAGCAGCATCCACATCAAACCTGAACACCGCACTCCAGCGCCGGCCCCACGCCCACACCACACGGGTGAAACCTCTCACAGTCCCCTCTTTGAGCATCACTGAAAACTCACGTGTAATTTTGCCCACGTTTCGCACTGTTTATCCCAACGCGTCTACTCGCTGCGACTTCCCAAAGCTTTCCCAGCTCTGCCGTCTTCCAGAACGCGCCTCCCCCGTTACCGCCTTTCCCGGCGGCACAGCCCCACCAGCGCACTGCCGGCCGCGGGGCGAGGACCCGGCAGCCCCTCCCGGCACGGCCCCGCCACCAGCCCGCTGCCACCCGCCGCCGCCCCGCTCCCGGCGCTGCCAAGATCGCGGTGGACGCGCCCGGTCCCACTGACCCCGCTCTTCTTCGCCCAGCTGCAACCCAGCTTCACCGCCGCCCGCCCTCGCCACCGAGCCGGGGGTGCCGCCGGCCTGCCCGACGGCGGAGGGGCTCGCCAGCCCTGCCGCCCGCTCCCCCTCCCTGACGCGAAGCCGCGGCCACCGCTGCCCTCCCTTCCACAACGCCCGGCCGTCCACGGCGGGGGCGGCCTGTNGCGCCTTCGCGACCGCCCCGCCCCGCCCCAGTCCCGCAGGATCCTGGCGGAGGCCGGTCACCCCCCCACGCTCGCGGCCAGCAGCGAGACCCCATTGGCTGCCGCGGGGCCCTCAGCGCCGCCGCCACCTCCCCTCAGCAGCGCCCCGCCGCCGCGCTGGGGCCGGCCGGGTCCCGTGGCGGGGCCTGCCGCCGCCCTCCCCGCCCCGGGGGGNNCTGCCGCTGCTCTCCCGGCTCGGAGGGGGTCAGCTCGAGCGCCTGGCGGACAAGGGGCTTCTGTCGCCTCAGGAGAACAAGCCTCTGCCCTTCTTCAGCACCCACTCACCCCGAAGTCGTTGCCGCGCAAGGCCTGGTGAAGGACCTGGCTGTGGCAGGTCTTCTGGGCGCTACCGCCCAAACCCGCCGCGGCTGCCGGCCGGCCCGCAAGGCAAACTGCTGTTCCAGAGGTGTTTGCAGCTCCTATGTCGAGAGCTGGACTTAAACTGATGCGTTCTGGAAGAAATCACAGCATTTCTGTTCTCTCTGTATTTCGTAGCAACGAAACTTTGGTGTTTTGTTTGGTTCAAGAAGCCTTTGTGCTTGGCTGTCTTCAGCCAAGAGGCGTGAGCGAGTGGGAAGGTACAGCGATGCAGCCTGCACGGCCCAGGGAGCAAAATCTGATAGCAAAACCAGTTTCTACTTACTTAGGAATCGTCCTGTATAAACAGAGCATCAGTGGCTGAGATACAGCAGTTCCCACTTGCAGAGTATGCGGGAAGAACGTGACAAAAACGTGGTTATCTCTAGTTACAAAACAGCGAAGAACATACCATTCCGGCTGAAAGTCGGTGGAGACAAAAGCATCATAAAGCAGAGCGCCTGAAGTTATATGCATAATATAAACTACCAGTTTTGTGATTTTTATTCCCGTGAAGCTGGATGCTCCAGTCACCAGAAGAGCAGAGGCTGGTGCTCTGCATGAGAGACATTTCTTGCCCCTGAGAACTGACTGCATAAAATCCTCTCCCTGAATTAGGGGTAAGTTCTGTCAGTAACAGCTCTACAGAGGGACAGAATGCTCCCATTTTTCTTGCTCACACTGTAATTTCTGTGTTCTCCAGATGCGGTAGTCTCTGTTGTGTCGTTGATCAGCAAATGTACAATCTAACAACTGACTTGCTATACATGCAGTGACCGACTATACACACTGAATACAACTACACAGCCCCATTTGCCTGCTGAGCTGACTGCCAGATGTTTGGAAATCCCAGACAAAAGATGAAGTTATGCCTTTACCACCTAGTCGCAAATTCTGTGTGGAAAAATAGGATGTATCTGAGGACATGCAGAAGTGATACAGGAGCTGTAGGTCAAAGCAAACTCTGAGGAAGAGGAAACAGGCACTGGTCTGTATGCCAGGGGTGCCCATCACTTTTCCTTTTTTGGCTAGATGCAGCTAAAGACACAAAGCTGCTCTTAAAGTCAGAATCCGGCTTCCCTCCCACGTGCATTTCTGACATTTTGGAGGAACATAGTTGGTACAAGTCCCATGTCCAGAAGTGTCATTAAACATCTACTCTCTTTGTTATAATCCATTAGCCTCTCACATTCCCACCCCCAGCCCAAAAAGCGACTATATTGTGAAAGAAAAAAGTATATCTGAAAGTTTAGAGATGCTGAACAGTCCCCAGGAACTGGCAGCATGATCACGATCCCTCAAAGGAAGGATTATTTCAGAGGCAGATGCCAGATGCCTCTCTGGACCTTTGCTCCTTGGCACTTTGTTATTCCAGGAAGCCCTCGAAGACTTTCATGAAGAGATGATCCCTTACCTGCTCCTGTCCCCACACAGACAAAAACCATCCTCTCAAATTGCCGTTCAGGTTAGAACTCACCAAGCAGAATATTATCATCTCAGTAACCAGAAACATTTTAACTGCACTCAAATTGCTTCCACCAAAATCCAGCTTTGGTGACTAATAGTACTAAAAAAAAAAAAATAATCCAAATTTTTCTTTGCTCCAACCCATACCTGACTCAAACCACTAATCCCCTTTCTGCTTCTCCTCCAGAGCTAGTCCCAACCTGCAGCCCCTTCAGTCTAGTAAAAAGCATCTGCAAGCTTCACTTAAGCAGCAAAAAGCCCCATGAGAGCGCACTGGAAAAGAGCACCATTTCCTCCTGTCCCATGGCAGAGCTGGTGCAGGGAGCTGGCTGCAGGGTCTGCCATGGGAGCAAGGCAGGAAGAGCTTCTGTGCACTTCAAGGATGTTATACCCACCTCCTACCCCTCTTACTGTACTTGCAGCCCTCCAGAGTAACAGGAATATTATAAAACCACCATGGGATCACACATTCCCTCTTCAGGGAGGAGTTTTGACTGGTCTGCACAAAAATCTTTTGCAGTTCTTAAAAAAAACAAAACAAAACCCTAGAGGAAAAACTAGATCTCAAACATTACACAGCTGAAAACAGCATCACATAAAGAACAAACATATTGAGGAACAATTTAAACAGTTTTTTTATTTCCATTTGTTCAGAAGCTGCTTTTTTAAAAAAAGTATATTTAAATCCATAAAGGATCCTCTTCTACAAAAGCCCTTGTTCATGTCTTGTTCTAAGCAGGTTAGCTAAGTTTCTTATGTAACTATTATGATAATCACAAGGCTGGCAGCTGCTTACGCTCCTTTTGATTTTCTTCTCACTCTTCCTCCCCTCCAAGCAGGGGATGAGTTAGGTTAAGAAAGTCACGAGGGATATCTGAATACTGTCTATAGCTTCTGGGAATGAACTGCATGTAATTCAGGGACCAACAGAAGGTTGACTACATCTACCCTACTTTAAATCTGACTCTGTTCCTTTCAAGTTTTCAGTTTGTCAGAACATTTAGAAACAGGATTAAGGTCTTCATTACCCTCATTTGGGCACCTACAGTTTTGCTAGCAGCAGTTTGTTGATGCTACTCCAGAACCTGCAGGAGAAGGGTAAGAAACTCTCTTAGCACACACTGATTTGCACAGGTTTACTTTTCTCTCTGCAGAACACAGCAAAACAAGCTTGGGATGCTTGTGACAATCCCTTTATCTTGGAGCTCTGTGGCTTAAGCATTTATGCATGGAATGTCCAATGTCACCATGAACAAGTTTTCCAACATCACAGGTGAGGGCTCCAGCCACACAGATCGTCACAATCACCTCCATGAAGAGCGAGAATTAGAAGTATTTGATGAAGCAGATTACATGTCCCAAACTAATACAGAGGGTTGGGTGATCGGCTCACTGAATCAACACAGATGATGTGTTTGGTTTTTTTTTTTTAAGAACAAGTCTTGAAGCACAGGAAAGTTCCTGAGAGCTTATGATATGCCAGTATTTAAACAGAATAATGTTTAAAGGTCCAGCTTGCTTCAGGCAAACTCACAGAAAGGAAAGGCCAGTGTAGGCTGCAGCCATTTAAAGGCTTACAACAGAAGTGTGCAAAGTTCTAGTAAAAACAGCCTTTAAAAAACCTCCTTGCATAGTATTTCAAAATTGGTTGAGAAGTCACCTCACAAATTTGATTCTGAAAAACAACTACTGAGGCAATACTTTTAGGCTCATACTTTATTGCAGCTGTGCCTACATGCACTCTCTCCCTATCTCCTGGTGCCTAACACCACATGGCCCACAGTAATTTTCTCAGCACACCACCTTCTCATTTTGCTATAACTTGCACCATAGGATAACCTGCACTAGGATGACTAGGACATCAAACTGTCCATAGACTCTCCTACTGAATTTAAAAACAAACAAACAAAAAAAGCAGCAGTTCTTGGAGAAGTTTGAGAATTCTTGACTGAATCCCTCCTGTCCCAGGACAGGATCTGTCTATGTCTGTATCAAACTAGTGATATTTATCTAAACTGTTCTTAAAACTGCCCATGGTGGAAACTCCCAAACCTTGCCACAACCATAATTACCTGATGGCTTAATTCTCCTTAAAAATAAAAACTGTGGCCCAGATGGGGTTTTTTTGCTGTATTTAAGCCCACACCTTCTTAGATTATCCACCAACTGCCAAACACCAGAAATCACACTCCTCTATGTTTTATGAAGAGGTCATGAATATAACTTGCTAGCAAAAAAATCTGGCAATAAAATACAGTTCTAAATATATTATGGACAAACCCAGCATTGACTCCCTTTTTCTAGCTCACAAACCTTACTCCTACTGCAAATCTCAATACTGTTTCTGAAGTAAACAGGACATCTCTACCACTCCTCAGCTCCATAAAGACGGAAGTATTTGTTTTCCAAAGGTATTCTGTGAAAGCAACTGTCTTTTACAAACAGTTTGTTACAATGAAATCAACAGGAGTATCTGTATCTTCTGACTAGGTTCTTAGAATATTAGAACATTCAAAACTCAAGGATTAATAAATAAATATATATCCTGATAGTGACACCACATATAATTGCTTTTCTCCTGTATTCATAAGCAACATTTGCTATTCCTTTCATGAGTGGAAGGAATGACAACTTTTCTCTTCAGAATGCACCTACTGTTAGAAGTCCGCAGTGACCTCATTAAAAGTTATTTCCATAGCCACTAGGCTGTTTGCTTTTGAGTTACCAGCGGTTTCTCATGGAGCAGTAAGAACTCAAAATAGCTTAGCACGGGCCAAGCTCAGGCCACTGCCACCCATTTTTCTATAGTTACTATCTATCAAAGGGCTTCCTGTTGCTCTTACTAGGTTCCCCCTTTAACTCATCTTCTGTGTCTTGATTTATAGTGGACTTGAATCAGCACTTGCTTTCTCTGACCCATACACGATGCCTGCATCAGTCCCCAGCCTCACTAGACCTGTACACGCTATTGCAGCCACCATCCATCCTGACCAAGAAGCGTTCGGGACACAGGGCTGGCTGAGCCATCCTGCCCAGAGAGAACTTTGCTCACAGAAAGAGCAAGATTTTAAGTCTTGAAAGGCCTTCGGAAGCAGAATTTTCTTTTTGAGGAAAGCTTCAGCTGAGACACCTCATTCCAAAAGTGGAATTCAACTATCTGTTATAAACTTTTTTAATAACCCATAGGTATGCAACCGAACATCCCCCCCCCCAAAGAGCACAGGCAACGAATCATTCATTTGGTCATGGCTGAATCATCAGGAAACATGCACCGAGATGTCACTGCCTTGTGCAAATCACTATTGGTACTGCAAATGTGAGTGCGTAGATAAACACCTCTGTACAACTGTGCTGGTTTTGTTCAAACTTGTGTAGTTGCTGCTTATCATGACAAAGATTTAGCATAAAGTACTGAACAGATTATGGTACAGTCTATGTTATAGCGTCTTCCTGGATATCGCCTTTAGCTAATTGAAGGCACAGCTATTACTGTTGCAGCCACACCTTCTGGCTTTGGGGTACACATACGGCACAGTACCAAACTACGCGCTTAGATCATTGCCACAATGGGGAGATGATTAATCCAGGATTGAGGGAATATACAAACCTGCCCTGCTAAATATTATATAGACATAGCTAATTATAAGGGTTTTTTTCCAAACTGAAAATATTCTGTCACTTCACATATGAGGATTTAGCAAGGAAGAGCAGAAATAAGAGAACCACAGTAATCACTCCTAACAAGGAGTTCCACCAGCTGTGCAACACTGCACACAATCTATTCCTGAACCTTCCAAACTCCCTACAAAGGACAACATCCAGTTATTTTCATCTTGATACGTATCACACCATCCAGCTCTTCTCAAATTTCAGGCTGTGTATTTCAAACTCACTTATCACAGATTTATTTTGCTACTGTCCAGATCGACTGAATTTTTCTTCCCATAACTCTACGTAATGTTAAAGCCACCTACTATCACACCTTCTTTAAATAGGTAGAAAGCAGATCTCTACAACAATAAACAACCCTTGGTTTTGTATTCTCTTATTTATTGTACACAAGTTTAGCCTTAGACCTCTACTCATTTTTGATGCCACCAAGTACAATTCAGTGAGTGTTGTCTCAACTTTCAAGTTTAGCTGCCTAACATGCAGCATTTTAAAACCATGCTCATGTATATAATCCACACTTTTCAGTGATGCTGTGTATCTAAAGTTCAGCCACTTACATAATAAGGGGGCCCAACTTTATGTAATTAAACTGAAGGAAAAAACCTCAAGCAGTACACAATTTTTAGCGACCAGTGCTGGCAAATTACAAACAGCACCACTGTACTATCCCTTCCCCTTTAATTACGTACTTGTCTCTGATTTTCATAAAGCTCCTGCTTTACAGTATAACCCATAAAATATTTTTGAAATGAGAAAATGAAGTATTACAGATTTGAAAAATTGTATTGATTTATAGGGATACTTCTTGACGCAGCTAAGTATGTGGGAATTTTCATCCCAGTTCTCAAGCCATCAGATCAAACAGCTTTCCTGACAAACACTTGTTATTCACCTTACACTCCCAACAATCAATGTATAAATCAGCAATGGTGCTTCCCAAAACCACCTTTTGCATACTTCATCTCTCTTACAAGTAGTAAATCATCACAGATCTTTCCTAATATTGTTTGTTTATTCAGTCATGTTATAATATCACTTAACGACAGAAATGAAGTTGGTGGTTCATAGAGCAAATGTCCCTGTCCCAAAGATCTTAAAGTCTGAGGAGCTTATAAACAAAACCTCAAACTCTTTTAATATGGTTACTGGGCAGAAGAAACTAGAAAAAGCTGATAGAAAAAAAACCCCAAACTGATAGCAGACTGTATGCTAAACACAACTTAGTCATTCTGAAATGCTTACACAAAGGCATTACGCCATGAAGTGAGCTTGTCGCTCCTTTGTTTGCAAAGATTCCACAGAAGTGCTCACAGAGCAGGAGTTTCACATCCGATGTGCTTATCTGCTACCATCACAGGGAGAAAACTATTTCTTATCACAATGATACCAACAACTTTGTGTTAGGCCACACACAGATACTGATGTTTAGCTGTTTAGACAAGCGTTTTTCTTCAATCAGCCATTCTTCATCCTTTCAGGAAAAACAAATAGCTGGACCTTTCACTTTTTTCCAAATATTATTTTGGAGTAGTTTGCATAACACTATTACCATTAACGTACTGGCTTAAAAGCACCTGCTGTAGAGCAGCATTTCAATTTCCAGACAGGACACAATTGAAAAAACAAATAAAAACCAGAGAAAGTTCCAATGAGACGCTAGTAGAAAAGTGACTTTCTGGAAAGAAAATGGTTGCTCCATAGATGATTACTAAAACCACAAGATACTGAGGGAATGATGGGTTAAGGAGTCTGTAGAGAAAGGATAATTGGCTTGCATCTGCAGAATAAACATCATCATACTTAATACATCACTGTATCTGAACCCTTTTTCTCCTTCCCTGCCTGCAAGCCTTTAAGGATACGGAGCTATCAGTAACAGATAGCTGCAGCTCCAGAAATGCTTTTGTCTACTTCTTTATAAACTGTCCCAGGAAAGTTACCATATGTAACTTAAACGTACCTTAAGTGCATCACCTGGCTGTACAGCCACATTGTATCACAGTAACTTCAAATCTCCTTATTTACAAGGTCCCTCCTCTTTCTCCCATTGCAAGCAACTGCATTATATCCAGCATTTAAAAAAAAAAAAAATAAAAAAATTCAGGGCAAATATTTTTACCTGCTTGGTAAAATGACTCCTAATGTTTTGTGTACGGACAAACTTCAAAACTGTGAAGTAATCAGGAGCAAAATTATAAATGAAGCATTTAGATCAGTGATAGATTAAAAGAATCATTTGAACAGAAAATCACAAAATACAGCTCCAGAGTGCAAGTCACCGATTGGCATGATAGACAAGCCTAGACAGTAAAAGAGTGAAACAGTGAATGAAATCAACTGATGAAACTGTGGAATTTCCTTTGCTTGAGGAGTTAAAATCCACAGTGCATGACAAAGACTGTTAACACGGAGCCTGCAGCAGTAGATGGACTAAGTCTTTACAAGTTTTCCAAATATACAGGAGAATGCATAAGGAGAAATGCTAACGCAACTTTATTTGGACTTGTACTCTAAGTGCTTAGAATGCAAGTTTACTTTTATTAATCTGGTAAATTAATTAGAGATCAGTTCCCTTTAAGTATAATATAGACTACTGGCAGAGTAACAGCAAACATAGCGCATGTCACCACAGTGCTGTAAATAGAATTTCTCTTGATTTGTGCTTCCAGTCTCCGTTCGGTATCACACAATTCTAAAATCACATCTCTCACGGCAGAAGCCTGGCTCTTACCCTCCACTGAAGACCTTGGCATCACTCTTTCCATAGGTCTAGAATGGACCGCGAGTTTAACGCTTTGCATCTCAGAAATAATTTGTGCTAAGTTTTCCTGCAGACTGTTAAACTGCTGTTGTAAACTCCCTAGACATGAAATGACTTGTTTAGTGTAGTTTAGCTGTTCGTTTAAAGGAATTAAAAGAGAATCTATTTTTATGGAGTCATTCCTGTCTTCTCTAGTCAAAGTGCCTTCTTTTATTTCCTGTGATGTCCTCATTTGCAGCACATTTTTCAGGTCTGCTATGACGTCACTGAGATCCTTTTGCTGTAGGTAATGACTGGAGGCTTGTTCTTTGATGGCTTCTTGCAGATTTATTGGGCCCTTCTGTGCTTCAAGCACTAAGACTTTTAATTCTTGCAGCCTTACTCGATTAACATAGGTGGAACCAAGAACACCTATAATGGCTCCCAGTACAGAACCAATAATAGACCAGTTCTTTGTTTTTTCAGCCCTTGTTCGCTCTTTCTCATGGCTTTCCCTTACAGCTGCAGAGAAGAGAGAGAATTTTTCTCTCTCAGATTCTTCTGCATTTAAATAGGCAGCTCGGTACCTCTTCTCTTCCTGCAAGAAACACAGTGATTTGAAGGAGAAGGTATAATATGAAGATATAAAGTCTATACTAAAAAAAAAAAAAAAACCCACAAAAAATCCACAAAACCCCAGTGCAGATGAAGAAATGGAAATGAAGAACATCCATTAGTTTTATTTCAGAAATCTTCTAATGTGGGATTTTCTTTATTAATCCTACTTAAGTCAATGAGACATCATTTTAAGTCAAAACTGAGAAACAGAAAAGGCCATCAGGAATTACAAGTGAAGATCCTCTACACAGGAAAGTCACATGCTGATGATAGAAAAGGGGTATGAGTGGGGAAGGTCTTTCTCTCCCCCGTAATGCTCATTTTTTCGGCCCTGCTTACTTCTCCAATCTACCTTTACCACATTTTTTGCAGTTCTAAACCCTTTAAATGAGAACTGAAAATAGGACTGGAAAGGATCTTGGATAGGTGCATCTCATGAACATACACACTTCTTACTCCTCTGCCTTCTCTTTGTTACCCTGCTCACAAACAAATGTCTTCCCTTTCTCCCTTCTCACTGGCTTCAGCATGGCAGTTCCTTTTGTAAGCCATTTGATCTCAGCAAATACTGGAAGGTTTTCCGGTTGTTTTCCTGCAGTAAAATTCTGCTGTTTTAGCAAAGGAATTGCTGCTTTTAGTAGGTGAGCCTGTCTGTTAGCTAACTGCATCTCCCAGAATTACTCTCATTCTTCCAAGCGTGCATTGCTTTTGTAAGATGGCGCCGCCACCTTACAGACAGTGGTAACTTGAGTTCTACCTTTCTTCATACTCATGCAGAGCTCCAGTCTTCTTTAAGTCTCACCGACACAGACTCGATCCCTTATTTAGACAACTACAGCTTTCTAGTTCTTTCCTGATGTTCTACCCACTGACGCAGGAGTACGAGTACCCACTCCTCGCCTGAGCTTTGCCACAGGTGTTTCCAGGCCTGTTCCCTGCTGTTCCTGTGGTTTCATCTGGATTTCCTGGACTGACTTTGGCTCTACCTTGTCTGTATCTCTGACTGATGGACTGTTAACAAACACGTTCCTGTTACCAGCTCTGCTTGGCTCACCCAGCTGAGGTGCTGTAGGACTGCGTGCTGTTGGCGAGGATGCTGCTCCAGCCCATGCTGCAGTCAACCTCATCCTCTTGCTTGCCCTCCCTCATGGAGCAGCCTCGCTCTTGCTGCTCTCTGACAAAAGCTTTGATGAATTGCCTGGGTGTTGCAGCCACACAGAAGGCAGGCGAGAGAGTTTTCTTGGATTAACAACCAGAAAAGAGCTTTTCACATAACATGGAAGGTTAATTCATTGAATCCCAGCTTTTTGTTGATTACTCATCTACAGGATACCACTCAATTTTCTAGACTCACTATCTTCAGCTTTCTTCTCCAAATTAACCACCCTATTTTAGTGTTAACATATACAATTTGCATAGCAGATCAGATAAGCTACAATAATTAACTAAAACAAGTATCATCAGAAATTGACTTCAGAACTGAGCTGCATCTGCAGAAACACTCACTAGTGAGGGAAGCAAAGCACACAAATTTTCATTGTATTTGCCAGTGCTCAAGTACCAACAAATTACCTGCAGCAACCTGTGTTCCAGAGTAGCCAGTTCTAAATACTGGGTGTCATCCCGAGAGACCCTGTCTAAGCGGTCCCGGATTTCCTTCAGTTTAATCTGTTGGGCTTCTACGTTTTCACGAGCCTCTCGTACTATCCCTCGAGCTACCATAAAGACATTTTCAGCCTGAGAAGAAAGAGTATTTATTTTAGACACTTATTACCAGATATATCTAAATCACTAATTATATGATTTTTTAATTTTTTTTTTAAAAGAAAACCCAACAAACCACACTCCATTTGAATCTAAGGGATAAGCTCTATTTACTAATGCGTATAAACTAGAACACTCATAGCATTGGCACAAACAGTTAAAGCAGTAAAAAGACGATTCTCCTTGGAGGCTCTTTTTTTGCCTCACAGCTAGTGTTTATGCTTCATATAGCTTAACTCATCATTTTTAAATTTCCACATTATCTCCACTTTTACCTCTGTCACTTTTCCCTGAGCCTCTCGAACTTCATTAATTCCAACAAACTCTTCGTATCTCTCCCACCAACTCTTGCATGTCGCAGACATTTTCTGAAGAGAGTTTTTCCCCATAACGGTCCCAGCTTCTGTCAGCCGATTAAGATGATCCATGGCTGTTTCTATTGCAGATTTGGCTTCAGGCCTCTTAGGTGTTGATGAGCAATAAGTCCGCACTATGTGTAAATTCATTTTTGGACTCCACTTTATCAAAGAATGGTGATATTGCAGACCACAGGACACTGAGGACACACTTGACTTGTATTTCATTGGTCCCATGTCTTGAATTTAATCACTGAATAAAAATGCTACAAGGATGAAGAAGAAAAGTTATTGGAGTGTGGCTGATTAATACCTCTTAAAACTACACATGCATACCAAACCCAGAAAAATTCAAGAATGGGTAAACTATCAATAGTTTTACACCATTACTTACCTAGAGAACTTTCCACTATTTTCAACAAAGGGCAGTTCTGCCACAGATTCTTGCTTTTCTGCTGTTAGTAAGTACCTCCACCATGCTTCTTGATTACTACTTCACTCATTGCATGAATAGTAATCATGTGCAGATCCAATACTAGCAGGAGTAGTTTCAGAGCAATTTGATGCTTCAGCATAGAAGTAATTGCCATAGGAAATTTTGCCTTGTGCTTTCACACTTGAGTTTAGTGCACCATGTCACAGGTACTAATAATTCTGCAAAAGAACAGAAGAGGAAAAAAGACAGAGAGGGGAAAAAAATCTTGGTAAGAAAAGAAGTGAGGCTTGATGGTTCCCTTTATCTTACACTTCACAGAGCCACAAAGTGTTGAAGAATGCAAAGACAAAACCATACAGGACAGAGGGAAAACACAGACGTGCTGAACTGAATGCAAGAAGTATTCTCATGAGATTGCCTACAAACATAAGAGCCACAAGATCAGAAAAATATCAAGTAGTGAACGCACAGCTAGGGCTGCATTTTAAAATGAGCTTAAAGTTCTTGCTTACACTGCAAAAACAGACTGCTAGTTATGGTTTATTGTCTATTGATTTGTAAATAAGTTCTTTATTTTCTACTGAGCGCATTCCTCTAAAAACTGCAAGCAGGAAAACTTTCAGAAAAAAAAGGTTTTATGTGAAGTTTGAGTATGACTATATTAGGTTTTGACTAATATAAAAACATGGATTATTGAGAAAGCTTGATAGCTGCTGCATAGTTTTTAAAAATTCTTTAAAAACAGTTTTCCGTGTTAATTTTAGGTGGCTAATGAGATCACACACATGTAAATACAGGCATCTCCACAGGAAAGGATTCTTCCTACTGGAAGACATTTTTGATCAGCTTTTAGCTGGCTACTGATTCTGAACACCACAGGTTCATTGCCTGTTACGGATATTCTAACAAAAGCGCACTGTGAAAATCTTACCAGTTGGTTTATATGAATAATAACATGGTAGATCTAAACAAAAAGAGCACGGAAATGTTCCCTCTCCTTCCAGCATCACTCATGTTCTACCGTTACAATACCTACTCAACGCTGCAGGCCATGTACTAAAACCTCAGCTCAACTTTGTCTGCTCTAGATTTCCCTCTTTTAATTGCACTACTACATGAAGAGTTTTACCAAATATTCAGGCTATTGAGACAGTATAGCAAAAAGAGAGAGACAGTTGAGTTTTTTAGAAGAATTTCTATGTAGATGGTTGCAAACAGACTGCAGAGAAAGTAATCTTAGTCTGAGCTAATAGATCCTAAGACAGTTATGAAAGCTTCATCTGAGATAACATGCCTTGTCCCTCTCTTGCTTCCCTTGTAAGATAAATGAGTTTCTTCTGCCTGCACTCATTGACAAATATTCTTTCAAAAGGTTGACACCCCAGTTGCTACACACACTGGACGCCGGTGGCAAATAAGACTAGTTTTTATGGGTCCTATCTTATTTTGCAGCAATCTTTTTTGTCACTGCCAAAATGCAAGCACAGAATTTCCAATACACCACCACACGTTCACAACTCTACTTCACACATTCGAAGAGGGAAAAAAAACTGTTTTTTTTCCACACGACCGACCCCTTCCCTGCCAGAGGGGGCCCTTTCACCGCACCCAGGGCTACGAGCCTACGCTCCCCGCACCCTGCCGACCGGCACGGCGAGACGGCTACAGCCTCTAGCAGCCAGGCGCAGGCCCGGGCAGCAGCACCGGTCCCACCTTGGCTGCAGAAGGCGACTCGCGGGAGGGAGCAGCCCGCCGCGGGGGCTTCCAGCGCCAGCCTTCGCCTAGGCCGCGCTCGCCCCCACCAGCGCCAGGGGCGNGGCGCGGCGGAGCCGAGCGGAGCGGGCACCATGTCGGGCCGAGAGGGTAAGGCCGGGCCCGGGGCCCCCGGCGCCGCCTGCCCCTCTCTCTCCCTGTCTCCCTCCCCGGGCCTCACTGTCTCCTCTGTCTTTGCAGGCGGCAAGAAGAAGCCGCTGAAGCAGCCGAAGAAGCAGTCCAAGGACCTGGACGAGGTAGGGCGGCGGGCGAGCCCCAGGGCGGGCTGGGGGTCCTGAGGCACCGGGCCTGCCCCACTCGGCTCTGGCCGGGGCTAGGGCCACCGCTTGTGGCGGGGGCGCTCTCCGCGGTCCAACT
>VXBL01008414.1:17245-39996 GCA_013400195.1 Aramus guarauna | reverse complement strand
CGAGCAGCCCCCCCGGAGGAGCCCGCCGGAGCTGCCAGGCCCCGCCGCACCACCCACCCCCGGCACACCTCCTACCTGCCCGGGGCCCGGCCCGGTGTCTGAGGCGGAACCGTCGGCGGAAGCTCTACGGTGGCCGCGCGGGGCCGGGCGGAAGCGGCCGCCCGGCGGCGCGAGTCCGCGTGCGCGCGCGTTCGGGCGAGAGGCGGCGCGGCGGAGCCGAGCGGAGCGGGCACCATGTCGGGCCGAGAGGGTAAGGCCGGGCCCGGGGCCCCCGGCGCCGCCTGCCCCTCTCTCTCCCTGTCTCCCTCCCCGGGCCTCACTGTCTCCTCTGTCTTTGCAGGCGGCAAGAAGAAGCCGCTGAAGCAGCCGAAGAAGCAGTCCAAGGACCTGGACGAGGTAGGGCGGCGGGCGAGCCCCAGGGCGGGCTGGGGGTCCTGAGGCACCGGGCCTGCCCCACTCGGCTCTGGCCGGGGCTAGGGCCACCGCTTGTGGCGGGGCTGCTCTCCGCGTTCAAACTACCCCTCAGCTCAGCTTTGCGTAGCGATACGCACTCTATGAAACGTCACATTTTATGAAGAGGCGTTCTGACGGTAAAACTCAGGTCCGTAAGGGGTGAAGAGGTGATGTGCTACCTTCTGAGGCCCCGGTTTTCTGTTTTTTTTTCTGCTGACATCCCTCCTGTGTTCATGGTAAAGGCAGCAGTGCTGGTGACAGAGGAGGCCGGTGCCACAGAGAAGGCTGGAATGTCCTCGCCAAAGCAGCAGGCTGTGAGCTGAAGTCCAACAAATTAATGCGTTCACAAGAACCTAGGATAGGATACAAAAACTGGATTATGAAGTAGTTTAAATAAATTAGGTACAAGTGAATCTCATGTTACAGATACTTAAACGTAAGGGCACAGAGTATGGGTGTAAGCTATTACTTCTGAGAATGGTGGAGGATTCACAGGGCACCAGTGACTGGAAAAAGACAAATACAATGTCTCTTTGAAAAAGGAAAAAAAAAATCATAGCTTTCTAAATAAAATTCCTTGATAGAGAAATGGTAGAACCAATGAAATGTTTACCAGGAACCAAGTTATATTAATGTAAAAATTAATAGCCAGTATGGATTTTAGTAGATCTGTGGCAAAGGGAATTCTTTCCTGTAGCAGGGCAGCGCACTGCATATGAGGAGAAAACCAGTTAAGATCTGGTTCTTGATGCTAGCTCATGTAGTGTTCCCAAATGCAAGGCAGGAACAGGACCTCGGAAGGTGATGGAAGGTGACTGTGTAGCTTGCTGGAATCCCACACTCTAAAAGACTCAGAGGACAAGACTAGCAGTCAAAGTATTCTTAACAAATTGGAGGAAGTTTGAAAAAAATGGATTAATTTAATTAAACATGTATGCTAAGTGCCTTTCTTTGGTAAGCATAATCAACTTATAAAATACAAGGAGAATGACTAGCTAAACTGCAGGTCCACCTGAAAGGATTTGAGACTTAGATCATACACTGAACATCAACCTGCAGAATCAGGTGTTGCAAAAGAAAATCATACAGGATGTATAAACAAAGTCTTGTGTGTCAGACGTGATGTAATAATATTTCTTTTTCTCTCAGCACAGCAGTGCTGCAAGAACTTGGGGGCAACACGTTGCAAGAACACACCCTACCACCCCTACCCCCCCCAAAGTAGATAAGTGATTTGCTAAGAAAGACATATTAGTACACAGGCAAAAAAGAACCAATAGTGGAAAACCTGGAGAGAGAAACAGACTATTCTGTTCTGTGTGGGGTAGGTTGGGGAAGTAATAGGCTTACATTACAGCAAGGGAAGCTTTAAGTTAAAGAGTAAAACTTTCCAGTTATAAAGGTAGCTGAGCCATGGACTGGATTGGTGAGGAATCTATAGGATCTCAGTTGTCAAGATCCTCAGTTTAGTTGCCCCAAAATCCTGAGTGCCAGGGAAAGACTGTGGTCCCTTTCAGCCTCGATGTCTGTGAGGAATATGTGTGTAAGGGATAGAGTATGTCTGAGCTCTCTGGAATTTGGGATTTTTTGAAATGAGTGGGTTTTTTTAATTAGAAGCAACCTTTTTTTCTTAGATCCAAGTTTTATTGTTAGACAGCACTTGTGCACTGGGCTCCCAGTGTCACTGGTGGCATTAATGAATGGTTGTAGTGCAAACATTTATCATTCAGAGAGCAGAATGAGATTATGCCGTGGGAAACTATACTTGTTTAATTTCAGAAAGATCAAACATACAAAGTTAAAGTTTAGTCATTGCGTTCTGGTATAACAAAAAATCTTTTTCATAGTTCTGCAAAGTTTGGCATATTTAGTAGTATTCAGCCATCTCGCATCAGTTCAGTCAGGTTTTTATTGCTGTTAGAACATTACATTTGTTTCTCATTGCTTATCAGTTGTTTTTGAATTTTTTTGGGGGAGGAGATGTTAACAAACACTGTTGTTCTTTTCTTTAGACAGATCTGGCATTTAAACAAAAGCAGAAGGAGGAGCAAAAGAAACTTGAGGAGATGAAAGCAAAGGCTGCTGGAAAAGGGCCCCTCAGTAAGTGAGGTGCCATACTGATAGGAAAAATGGAGGGCTTGCTGGCTTCAAAAATTTAATGTTTTTGCTTGACAAATGTAGAAAGGGATGTACCTCTAGGTTATTTAACATACACCAGTAGGTCGATGGCAGGTGCAGGTAATAAGTAACAAATAGAGGCTAATTTTTTTTTTCTTTCACTATGCAATTTCATCCCCAAATGACTGATGCAGGTTCTGGTTTAGCAGGTGTAACAGTGTGTCTGGCACACTAACCTATTCTGGTGGGATGGTGCAGAGACATTTCCATTCTTCCTTTAGCACACCATTCTTTTCTTTCCACACATATTACACGTCGGCTTTGACACAGTCCTGAAAGTTTAACAAATCCAGTACTTGTTCTCTTAGAGGATGAATTTCTGCAAGAGCAGTAGATTTCTGGCAGAGAAGGAAAAAAGTGACTGGAAATTAGTCTGGCTTCAACCCTTTTGCCTAAATGACTGTAAAGAACGCTGTGTTTCAGAAAAAAGTTTGCAGGGTGCATCTTGATGGTACATTGACCCTAGTCTGTATCTCAGTGATAGTAGGAGATAGTGTTAATGTGAGTCACCTTGTATTCCTCCAGCGTTTCCACTGATCAGATTAGAGATGTTAAAGGGTGCACTCTGCCTATTTCCTCTAGGTGTTTTCGACCTGCGGTCCACTAATGTGACTAATCCCTTCTCCATCCTATGACCATTAAACTTTATACTTGCTTCCTATTCTTTAGCAAGCTTAAAATCTTGAAAGGTCCTAGAAGGACCTTTCCAGCAATCCCATAGAAGCTTAGTTTCACTAACAACCTTTGCTATGCAATCTTGTCAGATGCTGTTTGAAAATATGAAATCCCCTGGATTCATTTTATCCGTAGACTCAGTTATAACCTCGTAACATTCCAGCAGGTTGATGAGGAAGGATTTACCATTTACAGAAGTCCTGTTAACTTTCACAAGACTGTTGATCCACTTGCTTTTGTACAGACTCTGTTATCTTCTCAGAGATCAAGGTCAGACTTGCTGGTCTATAGGTCCCCAGTTCTTTAGAGAGCCCTTTCTGCATCTTGGAGCTTTGCTGGCAGTCTGTGAGTCCTCTGACATAGTGGCTGTAATGACTAGTTTCAAATCTCAGCCATCAGTTCTGCATTTTCACATTAGAGCTTGTCAGTGCTCTTGGAGGGAGTGCCATCCAGTCCCGCTGACTTGGGATATTTCTTGTTTATTTATCTCAAATTGATCTAGCTTCTCTGATTTACCAGCGTACAAAAAATGTGCTGGATGTGGGACTCGGAATGTCTTTGGTGTTACAGCCCAATGTGAAACAATTCACTGAGCCTCTCTTCTGTGTCCTTACCATCCTAAACTTGTTCTGTGTAGGGTGCTTCAGTTTACAGATTTCTTCATAGTTCTTTCCTGCCATTATTACTCTGCCTTTTTGTAGACTGAATTTCTGTCATCTGGTCCTTGTCCGATGCTTGCCAAAGCAGATAGGGATTATTATGTTATTGTGGGAGGGCTAGACTATTCCCAAGAGCCTCAGCAAGGCTGTTAGAATCGTATTGTAGTGCAAAGTCTGCCGTTGACCATCAGCCCTTGCAGCCTGTGTTGCTGTAGCCTTGCTATTCTTTTTTTTCCTTTCCACTGGTTGTATGTGATACATGCTGTAAAAACCCAGCATTTACAAAAAATGCTGCACTTGTTGCCATGTTAATATGTTTTTTTCTTTCACCCTGCTTTAACGTCTTCAATAATAGGGACTGCAGAGAAAAGATAATTCCAGAGAACTGGAATTCTTATAATCCCAATACCTGCTTCTGTAGAACTCTGATCCCAACGGTGGGGCTCTGGTTGCTGTAGGGATATCAATGCTTTTATTCCCTTAGCCTTGAATTTGATTTGACCAGACTATACTCCTGTATAAGAAATAAACAATGGAGGGTGAAATAAACAAAGGACTTGTTGAATTATTTAGTTCTGTTGTAGATTTATGGGCCATATTTAGTTTCAGGAGGAACGTGTTTTTTAAAGTTAAGTTATTAATTCAGAGTGAAGTATGTGAGAACACGAACACATTGAAGAACAATTCACCAGTGGGGATCTGAGTTGTACAGGCAGTCTAGTGGGGATTTGACTTTATGAGGAACTAAATTTGTAACTTAGTTCTGTAACAGTTGTCTAACCAGTTGTGTTGTTTCTTTTGGCAGCCAGTGGTGGAATAAAGAAGTCCGGCAAAAAGTAGTTTGATCAAACTGCGGGGTAAGAAGTGATCGAGTTACTCAATGGATCTGCAGACTTCAGAGAGTCATGAAAACTCACTATCATTTGGGAAACATTGTACATTTTGTTTAGTCAGAATAAATCTTTTTTGTTAAGATGTAACATTTTCTCTCTTTGCCTGTAGGCTTTGTTTTAAAAATGGCATTACTGTTTTATACTGGAAATGAAACTTTCACTGAGGACTGCTTGTGACCTTATGCAGCCCGAACGCATCTGCTGGTTTGGTAGTCATTTGTGAGAGTAAATTTCAACTTCTGCTCCTTTCTTGACAATGAGAGTCAGGGCCTGAGTGTTAAAATCTGCAGTTTTAATCTTGAGGCTTAGGTTTAGCTGCAGTTGTCCAAGATGTGGCTATATCAGCGCGTGCTCTCATAAGAGCTGGAAGGTTTCTCTAAACAAAAGATTGGGTTATCTTCCATTGCCAGTAAAGTGGTTACCTTAGGGTCAATAACTATCCAAAACAATACTCTTTTTCACATTACTACTCAGGTACACTGTAGTGCTATGCCCTATAGTTCCAGTGGCTGCTGACCATACGCTTGCCTTTGTCCTACAAGTAGTCATCTACACCGTGTTTTCCTTGAACTTCTGTGTACTGACACAAGTACATTACGGCTCCTTTACACTGACGGGGGAGAGGGGAGCAGTACTTACGGACTATAACTTAATTTTTGAAATGAATAGCAGCGACATTACACCACGTATGGAACTTCAAGGAAGCAGTATGATGTTCCCAAGGTAGAAGTTAAGGGGGAAAGAATAACTTAGGGTGCTTAGCTGAGTGAATGGTGGGATACAGACTGCTCCTCTCAGGAGAGGCAGGTGTTCGCTGCAGGTGGGGGATCACTTCTGTGAACAGCGAGGCACTTGGACTGCGTCTGTGGGGAGTGCATGGTAAATCTGAAGATACTTTCTGGGCTTATAAGGAAGTGACTGGAGATTATGTCAGAGGGTTTACTTGTTAGAGATATTTCTAGAGAGCTGGGAGTGGTACCTTCTGAGGGTGGCTGTTCAGGGTACACACCATTCCTCCTCTTGAAACACGAGGTCCCGTTTCAGCAGGGCAGGAAAGGCAGGTGCCCTCGCCTTCTGGAAGAGCCGGGCCAGGCGTTCTCTTGCCGTCAGGCCTGTCCCCCCTCAGCGGCTGCGGGGGGCCGAGCGGCCGCCGGGCTGGCAGCCTCGGGGCTGAGCACTGCCTCAGCCGCGGGGCGGGAGCTGCGCCGAGGCTCTGCCGCCCCCTCGCGGCCAGGCTGCAGAGCTGCAGGCGGGCGACGAGCGCATGCGCACTGCGGCGGCGGGAATCCCCTCACGCCTCGCTCGCCGATACTGCGGACGGCAGAGATGCGCATGCGCTCTCCCTTGCGCACGCCCAGGGGCTGCGGCGACCGATGTTGACGCATGCGCACTGGCGGTCCTCACTCGCGCAGACCCTAGCATTGCAGGCGTGAGGCTTGCGCATGCGTACTGCTTTCCGCCGGCTGTACTCCGCCGACGGAACGGGCCGCCTCTCCGGAGCTCTCGCAGCGGCAGCGTAGCCCGTTTTTGCTGCCTGCTGCTCGGCAGTGCCGCCGTGGTACAACTCCGCGGAGACACACAGGGTTACGGCCGCCAATGCCTCGGGGCCGTGCCGGGCACAGCCGCCCGGCTGCCTGAGAACGCGAACGGCTGCACTGCGCATGCGCCATGTACAGACCGGTTCCCGCCGAGGTGCGAGGGAGCACGGTCAACCCTCAGAAACCGACGGCGGGGCACCGCGCCCCGGGGCCACCTGCGGCCGGGCGTCCTCTCACCAACGGCCCGAACGTCTCTAGCACAGTAAGAGAGCTTGTCTGTAGGGCCTCAGCGTGTTTCTCCACATCAAGGAGCCAGGCCTCTCCACAGAGAAAAACTTCCCAGACTTTTCCCTCCTGCGGGCACTGTGTGAGAGAGGTATTCTCCAGCATCTCTGGACAAGGTCTTGGAGATTAGTACTAGACCAGATATTGGTCATATTTTGTCATGAAATTCTTGAAAGACTACAGTTCTCTGTATTTTTGTAGCACACCATCCCACCAGCTCCAACGGTGCAAGGGCTTACGTTAGTAGTTTTCTGAATGCCCTTTGTGCAGAAGTTAGGTATCCATTTTTGGGGAGCTGGATCTTCTAGAAGACAGCAGTGTGATGACGCCTTTCTGGTCTAAAACCACACCTTTTTTGTTCTTTAAAGCTTTAGGTGAATCAGGTTTGGTGTTAATTTGAGGGTTTTGGAGAGTGGAGTAGCCCTGGATGCTATCAGGGTGAGAATCTCTAGTATTGCTGTATGGTACAGTCATAGGGAAAGTAAGGGGAAATTGTCCTTGCAAACATCAAGGGAGGTCTGAGGGTAAACAAAATGAGGGACAGATTGTTAGGACAAATGATGAAACTTTAGTTGTTACACATCTATGGTAGATTGGCTCCTTGGTATCTCTGATGAAGCTACTCTGCACAGCCGCCCGGCTGCCTAAGCACTAAGCACTGAGCACTAAGATATTTCATAACCTATATGAATAAATTTAGGTGGCTTACACTGGTCCAACTGAAAAGAGCACCTAGAGCAATACAGGATAAGCACTGAATGGTGTTAATGCCTCTGGATGTAGGCTAGAAGTCTCTAGGTGATAGAAGCAGAAGGATCATTCTCTGAATTCTGGTCACAGCTGTAATCTGAGCTGGATGGCTGGGTGACTGCAACAGTGGTAATCATACAACACTTCTGTCAGCAAAAGCCCATGTAACCATAAATCATAGAGTGGTTTGGGTTGGAAAGGACCTTAAAGATCATTTTGTTCCAACCCCCCTGCCATGGACAGGGACACCCTCCACTAGCCCAGGTTGCCCAAAGTCCCATCCAACCTGGCCTTGAACACTTCCAGGGATGGGGTAGGCACAGCTTCTCTGGGCAACCTGTTCCAGTGCCTCACCCCCTCACAGGGAAGAATTTCTTCCTCAGATCTCATCTCAATCTCCCCTCCTTTAGCTTAAGGCCATTCCCTTGTGCTATCGCTCCACGCCTTTGCAAATAGTCCCTCTCCAGCTTTCCTGTAGCCCCTTTAGGTACTAGAAGGTGCTGTGAGGTCTCCCCAGAGCCTTCTCTTTTCCAGGCTGAACCACCCCAACTCTCTCAGCCTGTCTTCATATGAGAGGGGCTCCAGCCCTCTGATCATCTTCCTGGCCTCCTTTGGACTTGCTCCAACAGCTCCATGTCCTTCTTATGTTAGTAGAGTCTTTGCAAATAACTCTAACTTAGCAATTAGCTTTTGTCTTTCTTACTCTGTGGGCAACCAAACACTTCTTTACAAAACACAACATTTAACATCAGTTCCTATGTACAAGTTCAACAACTGGTGGCACTGCAAAAGCACTGTTTTCCTAACTAGTCAAATTTGCAATTTGTGTTTTGACCACTTATTATCTCTGTGGAAGAAAGCTGCTAAAACACAATGCAACTGTTTTAAACTCTAAATTATATGTGAGATGACTCAGCATTTGAAAAAATTCTACTTGGATCAGGGTCATCAGAGACTACTTCAATGTTACTATGATATAAATAGGAGAAAATAGGTATATACTGGCAGAATTTCTTATAGAAAATTGGTAAGACTAGACTGCCATGTCATGGATATTGACTAACCTCAGTTTGTACCAAATTTATGAGGTAAAAAAGGCTGTGTTGATGCTGTCACATTTGGTAAAACCAGATGGGTTTGTAACATCTTCCTTTTAGTCATTACTATACAATCATTACTTATTTTCAGGCTCTTTATTCATACTGAAGAGATTCAAGGAAAGGAAAAAAAATATACATCCTAACACCACATGCAACCTGAGTTCAGGTCAGTGCCAGCAGCAGCAAAACCAAGGAGCTGCTGCTAAGATTTCTGTGCATTTCAGGTGGATGTGGCCATTCATAGTGCCAACTATTCTTAAGTTCTAGGTCTGCTGAGAGAAACAGAACCCCAAATTTATCATAAAGCTCCAGTCTTTTAACCATTTTGTAAGGATTAGTCTGGGGTATTTTGTGCCTTTAAAATGGTACCACTGGTGCTCTTCTGGGGTGTTCTTCCTCCTGTGAGGTGTTATTCCTGCTCTGTAAATTCCTGTGCAAAAGCCAGGGATATAGGAAACAGGAGAGATGGAAGTGTGTTTACTAGCTGAGTAAACAGAGTTTGGGGACAGTGAATGTGTTCTGCATGTTGCTAAGTTTGCTCAGTCACCGTGAACACGTTGCTCTTCACCAGGCTGTGCAAAGCAGCCCAAGATCTGACTGAAGCACGCAAGAGTTGCACATTATCTGTCTCCTTGACTAGTTCACTATTTTGTTCAAATGTTCACTATTTTGACATTATCATTTAACTTTAGACAATCTAAAAAACTGCCCATTCTAACCCACTTTTCTAGGTCTCATCCTTGTATGAGTTTTTAAAATACAAATGGGGATATCTAAATTACCTTCAGAAATAAAAATATTCTATAGGGTAAATAAGTACTATTCTCGTTTACTAAAATTCTGAAATAAAAGCTTGTTTGGTAGAGGTTGGTCTGCTTTTATATATAAATAACTCCAATACCAGTTTTTGAAAAAAAGTATTAAAATAAAAGAAAGCCATAAATATATCAGATGATGCAAGAAAAATGCACCTGGAGAATGATGAGAGCATTTTCTAAACCAGTAAGACAGTAATTGCAGGTGTCAAGAGTTCTACTTTACTGAATTGTTTATTCTTAGTCTAACCGTCAGTATTTATTGATTTCTGCAATGCCTCTCTCCACTCTAATTTGCTTCACAGAATTATGAATTATATACAGACCTGAGGAATGCAAAAGCCATTACGACCATGCGAACCACCACTGTTCACTAGATAATCTGCACTTCCTAAAGGCAGGAGATTGAGTAGGTAACAAATTTCCTGAAACTTCTAAATTTGCCATTTCAATACTGTTTCTACAGATATCACTGAACTTGTACACATCCAAACCAGAAGCTGGCTGGGCAGCGACAGAGTAAAGGAAGAGGTCATCTTTTGAAAACAAGCCATTAATATACCCCAAAGTTCAGGTGCAAGTGGCAAAGAATTAAAATTAAATATGTGCTAAACTAAGTAAGTACTGCCAAAAAAAGAATCACATAATTTTAATAGAGGGAAAAAAACAAAAACAAAAAAAAGAACCAACAAGGCAAAAGTACAGCTGTGATGTGAAATAGCTTAGGTCCCTAGAAGATTTATTTTGATTTACTCACAGAAACTTTTCCCAGATGCGGGAAAATAATATTCTTGCCAAGAAGATAATTCTGTTTCAGTTCTTTAAATCACGATTCTTACTTATCTTTTTGCTCTGTTCAAGTCACTTGTCTGTAATAAGACAGCATATCATCTAAACTTTGGTAAAGCGGTTCCTGATTTTGAGTGTCACTGCTGTCGGTCTGCGCTGATGGCAGCACATCTTGGGTGCTGCAGCCACAGCTCTGCATTGCTGGTGGCACATTCTGGGTGCTGCAGCCACAGTCCTGTATTCCTGGCGGCAAGTCTTGGGCACTGCAGCCACAGCCTTCCATTCCTGGTGGCGCATCCTGGGTGTTACAGCCACAGCCTTCCATTCCTGGTGGCGCATCCTGGCTGCTGCAGCCACAGGCCTGCATCCCTGGCGGCGCATCCTGGGCGCTGCAGCCGCAGGCCTGCATCCCTGGCGGCGCATCCTGGGCGCTGCAGCCGCAGGCCTGCATCCCTGGCGGCGCATCCTGGGCGCTGTAGCCATAAGCCTGCATTGAGAATGGTGTATCGTGGGTGCTGTAGCCATAAGCGTGCATTGGTGGCAGCACGCCTTGAGCACCGTAGCCATAAGCCTGCATTGGAAATGGCATATCATGAGTGCTATAGCCATAAGCCTGCATTGATGACAGCACATCTTGAGCACCATAGCCGTAAGCCTGCATTGATGGCGGCACACCTTGAGCACCATAGCCATAAGCCTGCATTGATGGCGGCATATCCTCATCATCACTGCTGTCATCCTCTCCTGATGATGGCACATCTTGAGCATCACTGCCACATGCCTCTGTTGATGCTGATTCAACTCGAACATTGCTGTTGTAAGCCTGCGCTGATGGCGGCACATCTTCAGTGCTGCTGCCGTTGGCCTGTGCTGATGGCATCTGTTGGTTTTGTGCTGTCTCCGTTTCTAGTTTTGCAGAGGAGGTTTCAGGACTGTTCAAATCCTGACTTCTGTAATTACCATCTTTCTTTTGTCCTATAAAGTAATCAGAAGGTGGTGCAAATTCTGGATCTCGCTCATCTCTGAGTTCTTCCTGTTTCTTTGACCATTGTCCAAACATCAATTCTGTTAGAAACAGGGAAAATGGTAGATTGAATATAGATTTCAGGGTCTGAAGATCAGTCAGAAAGGAGATTATCTGTAGCAGGCACAGGCAAAACCCAGTAACTTTTTTATTTCAACAGAAGTGATAGGTATTCTAGTTACTAAGACAGCTGCTGATTTCTCATTAAAAATAGTTCTGAAGTACTGCAATGGAACGACAGCTCAAGATCACCACACTTAAAAAGATATCCCCCAAACCTACTCCGAAGATGTTGTCCAAACATACTGTAAACCCAGTATAATTCTTTTCAGTATTCATTTCTACAAAGACTTCTGTAAGAAATGAAGTAGAAAATTTTGATACATAAGGACTACACATTTGGGTGACATAGCAAAAATAGAGCCCCAATCAGAGCAGGACTTCCTTTGCTTTGGTAAAAATATAAAAAAATATGAAATAGTAAGGACGAAAATATCTGTGAGTGAGGAGTTGTGTTTATCCCTTCTTACACTAATTTAGATGTTTGTGTTACATTTATATTCAGTGAACCACAGTTATTTTGCTTCACATTTTAGAGTAAGCTGTCCTCTGCTTTCTGAGCATAGTAGTTGTGCAGTACAGTGCTGCTTGGGTGTCAGTCAGATACTGGGATTCCTCAGCAGTAGGAAAAAAACCCAGCATTGAGCAGGATAAATATGTAACAGATAGGACCTGAAAGTTTGGGGGTTTAATGGCACTACGAAGTTTCCCCTCACAACGTTGTTCATTAACTGAACACAAAGGGAGACTGTGAAAAGTAAAAAGAAGCTGGAAATACCAGTATTGCAAAGAATAGGAATGCTGCTCTTACAGAAGTACTAAAAAAAGTAGACATTTATGTGCTTTGCCTATTCCTTGTTTGCTTTTACTTAGACGTCAGGCATCAGACTACAAGAAAGTGCATATGCTTAGATTAATGGTGCAAAATGAGTTAATAGGTTTGGGAAGGATCTGGAAGACAGCAATCACTTGATGTTGTGACAAGGAAGATCCTTCAAGATGGGACATTGCCACTGAAGTGGTCTCTGCTTGCATCACTTTTTAGTATTGTCCTGCACCTGTTTCAGTGTAATACATCCTGCCATCACGTAGCACAAACTACAGAAATACATCAAGAAAAGATCACACTGAAAGACAGTAGATCTTATGAATGATGAAATTTGTCATTCTGACAACCTCTCTGCATCATCCACAAATGGCGTAACTCCTACAGAAAAAATATTATGGGGACATTATAGCAGCTACAGGCACTAAGGCATGCCTTGTCAGTCACTGCACTGGGCACTACACAGTGAGCAATACAAAGGGAGAAAGTATTTCATTGCTTCTGAGTCTTACCGTACTTTCTCACAAAATAGAAATGAACGTAGCAGTGTGTACGCTACTTCCAAACCATGTTTCTGAATCAACATTTCCTTACCTTTGCCCTTATCCCATTCTCGGACATAAGGCACGCCAGGCTTGGTATCTCTTCTCTCCTGGATGACAACCTCTACCTTTCTACTTGCTGCAGTAACTCTTGGAACTTCCGGTTCGTCAGTAACACCTTTCACCTCTACGTTACAGAAAGAGATAGCAGTTTTTGTTAGTAACAGGATAAAATCTATATGAACTTCATAGGAGAAACAGGAAGCAAGAGTTATTTGCATTTATAGAGCTCATACTAGTTACCTAATTTCATTCTAACAATGACATGTATCTGATTGGGGAGGTGATATTAATTACTGCATATTAGTTCAGAAAAGATAATGCATAAGCCAGATAATTAGGAAGCGTATCTACCAAGATACTCTTCATTAGCTTTCTAGTTGTATCAAAAAGACTGCTGAAAATCTATTGCATAATAACCCAAAAAGGAATGTGGTGTTATACTGAAGCTAGAGAATTTGGTAAAAATAAGAATGTTTAGCATGTTATCTCCATTTCATTTACTGAGAAAACAATTTGCATTCTTATTCTTCTGCACAACAGTAACAGTTAACAGTGGCACATTACTGTTCTTTGTTTCCAGAGCACTTCACAGTTAATGACTTGCACAGAATTCTGACACAGTGAAATATTAGCTGCATTTTACAGTGGGAGACAGACAGTACAAGTTGACTAGTGGTGTCATAAAGGAGACAGTGCAGTGCAGAAATGGGATTAGAACTCAAATTCATCATTTTATAGTCAGCTGTATGTATGTCTAATTTACAGACTGCACTGAAACTGTAAGAGTGTATATTACACGATATCAAAATTAACTTGTTACTACTTTTTATTCTACCTCATCTTAAAAAAGCCAGTAAAATTTCAGCAGCTTTAACCTCAACCTGCATAATGAACCCACATAATTCCTCCTCAGGTGTGAATCAAAAAAAGCCTACAATCTACACATCACATTTCTACCTGCATTATTAAGCTACTTATGGTATAATTTTATTTCTACACACAATACTATGAACTCTCACTCTCTTTAACAGTTATACTAATTGTATATATAGAATACATAACACCAATATATTGAATGTCCCAGCATAAATCAATTAGAGTATGCCTGTCTATTGATCAAGTACAAGATGAAATAGCAAGTATTTAACTTAAATACAGCAGCAGATCATACCTCCATTCTCCAATTTTTCTGCCTCTTCCTCTAATCCAGCTTCCCTTAACTTCTTAATCTTCCGTGCTCGAAGTTTAGACAGCCTTGCATCCAGAGCTGCCTTCCTTTTTTCTTTTAACTGTTCACGTTTAGTTCTCTGATCAAGTGTCTTAACAGCAAAGAAAAACATGAATTAATTTTCCTTTGTTATTATAATCAACTACATATCTTCCTTCACTAAACAGCTAAAAGCGAAACTTATCAAGTACCTGTTTCAAAAGGAAAAAAAGAGGCCAAATTTTTTTGGAGTCAGCTGTAGGCATCACCTCATATAAGACTTACACAACAAATCAAAGACAGTGACCACTGAAACAAGGATGCCCTCATACCCCAGTTTGCTCTTTAAACTCATACCTGCTCTCTTAACATATCCAGTGTTGCCCGTTGTTTATCCCTAAGTTCTTTGTCACGAGAAAAGGCAAAGTAACCAACACCAAGCTGTCTGGCCTCTGAAAAGAGGAGGAAAATCAATTAAGTTCAAGTTACACTCGGTTTATAACAGACAGTAATGACAAGCACCATGCACTCTGCTTTCAGGCACTGATTACTCCCAAAAATGTACACAGCATTAGTTTTAGGTGGCTAAAAAGGGCTTGTTTTAGATGATGCATGAAGTGAAGCTTTCTGAAGAAAAACACAGGAGGAAGTAATGAAATTTGAAAAATACATTTGAGAAAACTTTCCCTTGCTTCCTCTAAAACTAATCTCTTTGGTGATACCAAGAATGGAATTATACCGTTTTCTCGAATGTCCTCATAATGTATGGGTCCCATGGGTTTTCTGAGGGCTTCTTCTTCTTCTTTTTCCCACTGCTGCCTCTGAAGTTCTCTCCTCATGTCTTCAGATAACAGAGTATTCCCATCAAGACCTTGTCTAATTAAAAAAAAAAAAAAAACAGTTAGGGATTACAGAGCAGAACTTACCAGTTTTATGGTATCAAACAGTGACTGACCCACTATTGCAGTGTTTACAAAACATAGATCACTGTAGGCACCGTTTAGTGATGCAGCATTGGTGACTATGGTACATAGGGAAGATAGAAATACAAAACTACTTCTGAAACAAGGTACTAGTAGAGCATCTTAATAAAAGACTTAAACAAAATCATATTCAAATCACAGAATGGGAGATGCAATAATCACTTTTATTGGCATTTCTTGGGATTTTAGCAATCACATATAGGAACATTTCAGATTTAACATAAGAAAATGAAAGGTATTTGAAATACCAAAAAGTTAGCCATCAATTTACCCTAGAAGTCCATGCCAAATCTTAATAACCAACATGGGAAATATTTTTTGTCTTCCCAAGAGAAGCAGCAGGATCTTTTATTGTCTAGCTACAGCTGGTTTTGCTGACCAACTGTCATCCATATCAATGCAGAGGTTGCAATTTCCAAGCACTCATATTCTCCATCTTATGTTTAAAATATAGAGAACACACTAATGAGTTGTTAGCGTTAAAGAATTTTCACTTCAGCAACAGTAAGGGCTCAGCTGAGGTGTCTTTAGATTATTTTTGGAAAACAAGTCTCAGTGCTGCCATAATAATTTTAACAAAAGAGCTGTTAAACAGCTGATTAACAGAAAAGCAAAATCAAACAAATGGAGATCTAACATTCACTTTGAATGTCATGATGAATTTGGAATTGCTAAAAGACTATCACCAGTTTCCAGGTTAAACAGAACCAGCGATCACTTCTCTGGCATTTTCTGGAAGGTATTAATAAAATACAGTTTCTATACAAGGACCACAGTTTAAAAAGATGCATTAAATATCTGAGAGTTTGCTAAGTCAATTTATTAGAACTTTTCTCTGCAAGCTGTGCTCTGTAAGTGATGTTTTAGTTTTAGTCAGCATTTACATTAAAAAGCATCCCTTAGTAGGTTATTAAAATTTTCACTTTGTTTTTATTTGATATCCATGGTCTCCACTCTGTTGCAATTTAAAACCAATACACCAGCCACATATTTCCAATGGTCAGCTTCCAAGGTGAAATAAAATAGAAGCCTTGGAATACTATATGAATTTACAACAGAAAGTTTTGATAAAATCACAGTCATGCACAATTTCTCTGTAGCTATTCTATTTTTTTAAGGCACAATGTTGTAACCAGAAGTTTGTCTGAAGTAAATCTAGAGAAAGCAGGAGCATCAACAATTCTGGATTGAGAATGGGTAACAAAGCATAGCCTCTCTTCCTTTGCATCAAGAACATGCATGTTAAATACTGCAAGGAACGTGCACTTCTATTAGGGAAACCACACCTTTTCCCTTGAAGTTCCTGATCCATTTTAAGTAGACTTGGCAAATCCTTCTTCATACAGCGTCTAGATCGGCCAAGGAAATCAACATAATCAACCCTGTAATGAAAGCAAAGGAAATTGGATGCAGAACTTCTATTTTCAGATTTAGAGAACTCTTAACCAGAAGACAGATGCAGTGACACTTTCCAAAGAGTATTCATCACCTCTCAGCCTCTCCATGTGTGACAGTTTCTTCTACCTTTCAGTTAACAGACTTACAGGTTAAGAGAATAAGTTCTGAGTGGGGCATACAGCAGTTTTATCACAGATATTTACCCGATCTCACTTTGAGCCGGCTGTCTGCCTTGGCAATCCAATGGTGTAAAAAAACATCCAAAAGTTACAATGTCATGTAGTTTTCACACTAAAATGAAACTGAGCCTAGTACTGGCTTCCCATGGTGAAAATAATAACGCAGCATTGACTTCTTGCGGATATGAAATTGCTACAATATATTTCAATTATCAGTCTAAAGTTCATTTAGAATAGGCTGATAGCATTCATTCAGCTGGCATAACAAAGGCTGACTAAAATGCAAGCAAAATGTTCCTTTGAAGCACATATCGTGCTTCTTATTCAACTCTTTATAGTACTGAACACTTAATTTACACTTGTCAACAAAAAAAGCTGTGAGGAGCTATACTTATTGTCCTGAAATGCTAGAAAGTTCTTTAGCATCAAGCTGCTTCAATTATCCCATTCTAAAGAATTAATATTTCATCTGAAAAAATATGACTGGCAAGCTAGTTGCCAGAAAAACCAAACTTTAAAAGATCTGTGCTTTTAGTAAGTTAGGTCTTTTACGTAACTTCTAAGGATATCTACAGCTTAGTATATACTCAGTGCTCTTTGGTTATTATAACGTAACATCTGTAGAAAAAAAAGTCCGCATTCTCTATTGTAAAAATGTAACTATGGATGGCTACAGAATAATTATGCTAGCACCCAAATATCCTCATGAGGATATTGCCTCACTGAGATGGACAATATATTAATAATAACATGTCACTGAAGTGAGATGTAGGCAACGATAGAAAAGCACCGGTGAACAGTAAAATGTATCGGTTTAAATTTCTGACGTTTTATGGTGATGAGAGCACAAAGTGATTTGAGCCCATCACTGGATCATTGATAATTTCATTCTGAATTTCAGTAAGATGCTGGTAACGTGTATATCTGCCTTTTCAATCTAGCAGTCTTCTGGTGCTCTGCTGGATTCTTCTCCCAGTTCATTCTGAAACATTACATTGCAAATCTTATCTTGGCCTAATAAACTGGAGAACAGGGGTGCTCTGTTTTGTATCGGTTACTCTGTTTTTAACTATTACCAGATGTAAAAATTCTGTTCCATAAGCATTTTAAACAAATTGACAGGGAAAATGTTTAGTCAGACTGGTTTCATAATTATTCCTAGTATCTTGGGTGAAAAACTAGTAGTTACTTGGAATGTCACAGAAAATTGTCATAATTTGCTGTGCTGCTGTTAAAACAGTGGAAGAAATCCTGGAAAACTGTTCTTTTTCCAACTGGAGTTTCTCTCCTTCAAGAAGGGGTCACACAACAACAACAACTGCTCATTTTGTAAATCACACACAATTAGAGAAGGGAAGGTGAATGCAATAAAACTCCCAAGTTTTGCTAAAATGCATTTCAATTCAAGACACAACAGCATAAAATTGTATCCATACTGCGATCAGAACTTCCATAAACTATGCAAGAAAATAAGAGAGGATATTATGATGTGTCACTTATAGTACATTTCCCTGATTGTTATTTCTCAAAATCCTGGATGTAGATTATATTGCAGTGTTACCTACATGGAAAGGAAAGTAACATGAAAGAATGAAAGACTGTCTTTTAATGAGACATCATTAAAGAATGTTACCACCTCTTCTCAATGTGTAGTATTAACAAAAAACAAACCAACAAACAAACAAACAAAAAAACTTCCAAAAAAAAAAAAGAGAAAAGGTGCCACTCCATATACTTTGGAAAATAAAATTATTTTCTCATGCAATTGCCAAGACAGACTAGTCAGGACAGCCAAGCCCAATCAGTAGTACCAACCATTCTTCGTCTGGGTCCTCAGGCGGTGGTATTTCCACTTCAGGTTGAGTTTCCTCATCATCTGTCTCTTTTTCTAAAGTCTTTCTAGCAGCTTCGCTCTGATACATTTCCTGTACTTCGTGCTGTTTGTCTATGATCTTCTGAGTGAAATCCACTAGGTACAAATCCTCAGTTTCTTCATCTAAGGCAGAAAATTGATTCTTAGAGAACAGCCAGGAAAAGAACAGAACCGAGCACAAAATCAATACAAAATAGCCACAATCAGCTTTTCAGCTGTCAGCAATGCCCTGGACCACACTATTGGGGAATACTTAAATCTCATTCAGTGCGAAACAAATCTGGAGCTATAAATTGGCTCCACAGTGATAACCTCTATTTCTGAATAGAAGTTTTAAGGTATTTAAAAGCAGTTAATCGCTTGTGTACAATACAGAAAAGGTTGCAGTCTTTGCACTAAAATATTCTCTGCTCATTAACTATTTCAGAAATACAGCGTTTGTTATGTAACAGTTCCAACACTTTTTTGATGCTTAACATTTGGTATGTTGGCAGTAGTTAAGCAGTCCCCAGAATACTTTTGCTAAAAAGTAGAGAAAAGTGGTGGGGTCATATGTGGCAAAGATGGACACTAGTAAAGAAAATGTTAGAGATTAATTGCAAGGAGATTTGGATTATATTTAATCATTACTTCTTGCAAGAGACTGAATGCGTGAGAAGAAAGGGGCAAATTAGAATTCGCTAACTCTGTTAGCGGCATGACTGGCATTGACATATGGACCAGCCAGACTCCCCTCCTGCTCCTCTTCTCTTCATAAAGGTCCAAGAATTACAATGCAGGACAGAACACCAGCAATGCACTACAAAGACTGCACAATAAACAAATTTATTTTGTTTTTCTAAGATTCTGTATTGAAAACTCAGAATATATTCTACCCACTTAATGAATAAGTGAAACATAATGCTTTACTAGGACAGGCTGTCCTTCAAAAAGTAATTTTATTTTCTCTAGTACCTATATTTTTTCTCCCTTTCAAAGCAGCATAACCCATGTCAATCACTTTGTATAACTCCCCAAAAAATTTCCAATGTAAGAGGACAAGCAGTGAATTCATACTGTAGCTGCTGTATATCACCAGACAGTCAGAAATGCTGACTTTTAGGGTGAACTTTACAAACAATTTTTCAATAAATAAATAAATAATGCACACCCCTCTCCTTTTAAACTAGTTTTATTCACCTGGGAAGTCCCCTTTTGTCATTTTCTCATACAGTTTTGCTTTCTCTTCTAGTTTCTTCCTGAAAAAGAAAAAAAAAAAAAATTAACATTGCAATCCCACCAATTCCAAACATGGTTCAAAAAATCATCAATTTAGCCTTAGATAAATGGAACAGGAAAGTACCAGGAGTGCTTGAAATGTTTACTAGAAGCTGACTCATGCCTGTTTTCTGTTTTGAACCTTCACTGTCTTTTCTGACAATACAGAGATATCCAGTTCCAGAGTTTATACTGAAAATAGTTTTAGTGAAGTTACTGAATTAATCTTAAGTGTAATTTGTCAAGTAGGCAGGAACACGACGTAACAAGTATTCCACTTTAACTACTACAGTCTGTCACATAAATACTGGAATCTAGACCGTTATGTGCAGGTATGAGATACTGAAATATTGTTTTACATGAGAAAAAGAAAAAGATATAACATGGAGTTACACTTATTCTTAGAAACTGAAGAGAAAATCTTAGCTAATTTCCAGAATGGTAGAAGACAATTTTGAAGAGCTAGGAACTGCTTACAGAAAACCAGAATGACTTATAAATTGCATTTTCAACATATATCTTATTGTACAACTAATCCATTTAGAAGATGAGTCAAATCTTCAAATCTTGCAAAAAGCAAGCCATTTACTGTCAAGTCCACGAAACACTTTGCTGTAGAATTCTAATTTATCGCTGCCCTGGCTTTGAATTCTAAAGATGACTTTCAAAAATCAGTAGCCTGACATATTCAGAGAGCTGTGATCACGTGAGGGCAGATAGCCTTAGAGCATGAGACTGCTGGGATGCGGTTGGTACATCACCGGTAAAGAGCACGGAATTGATGCTGGTCTTACTGGTTGGTCTAATGAGAACTGCGGGTCCAAAATGTGCACAACTTGCTTTATGTGCTTTTCGAAACACTGAAAAACAAATTCTACAAAGCACTCCTTTCTTACTGAGCCCAAGAGTTACCTTGATTTATCTAATATATGCTCCTCTTCTGCCTTCTGCTCAACATCCTTCTCAGCTCGATTTGCAACTCCTGTGTTTTGTTTGTTCCAGATGCTTGGTTTCTGTGGAGTACATTTTCATAACAACAAATAAAGAAATAAACAAAAACAGTGAAATGGTAACAATTACAAAAATATTTCAACTCCATAATGCAAACTTTGCAAATCAATCTTGAAAGACTTTGTAAATAACATCTTAAACATGTTTGACTTGAGACTATACCTAGTGTGCTGTAGGATGCACCAGGCATGTCCTAAAATTACACAGATTGCAGTATGATATAATAGTTAAGGACAGGCTGATAAGAAAGAAAAAAAAAACAAAAAAGAAAGAAAGAAAAAAAGGCACTCAGAAATCAGACAAAACCTATTTTAGTAAAGATGTTAAGGTTAAAAAAATTAATAAGAACACTCCTTCTGATTACTAAAGTAATAACAAAGCCATGAATTATTTCTGTTACCTTCATTTTAGATATAAAATACAATCAGTTTGCCTGTTTACAGCATAACACTGTAAATGCTGCATGTTCTTCAAATATGGCAGCAATACTATATTCTACTATTAGAAAGCTACAGAATGAATAAAAACCAACATGCGATAAAGAGTAAAACATGAGAGAGAATTGTGTATCCATTATTATATACCGCGACACAGAGGAACAGATAGCAGAGCACTTATCAAGAGGAGCCTCTCATCCTCCATCCTTCAGAGAAGCACACAAAATCTTGGAGAAAGAAACCCCCATCTTATCCTAGAGTTACAAAAGCTGCAGCTCCCTGGTGAATGAAGATTAAGTAGTGATTTAGATGGGCATAAGCAGGAGATCAGTTTTCTGCTGCACGCAAGAATCTCACCTGGAAATGAAATTTAACGAACATCCTTGTCATGTAGATTTTACAGTTGAACAGCAACACAGCTCTGAGTCTTTATTGATTTAGATTTGAATATGAACTTCCTTACTTAAAGGAGAAAGAATGACAAAACCAACAATGGAAAAATATTTCTACCTTATTAGAAGTTTTGGGCTTTGCAAAGATGCCAGCATCTTTCAGTAGCTTTTCTTTCTTGAATTCTTCTTGCTTTCGGAAGAGTTCTGCTTTGAGATCGACCAACTACATCAACAGCAAAATAAACAAATAACCAAGACATATCAAATGCACATACATCAGGTACTGTAATAAAGTAATAATTGTGTCTCCAGTAAAACAATTGTGCATTTACAGTTATACGAGCATTTGGTTGTATTTTTATGTGGAACTTTGAAGCACTGATTCGATCACAAAGGTCGCTCTTAAGTTTCCAGCAAACAATATGCAAAAACCACAGAATGCAAATCATTATTAGGAATTTATAAAAACCCCAAAGATATCCTTGATCCTTTGATACATAATGAGAATGAGACACGTAATTCCACATAGATTTTACCAGCCTCCCGACAGCAAACAAATAGAGAAGGACTAATGAAACAACACTAGTGAATTTGAAAAGAAACTTCTAACCTTTAGATAATGAGGAAAATCCTGTCTCAGAAAAGAGCTGATAAAAGTTTGCTTTCATAAAATATATACACTTTCCCAAACAGTTTTGTATGCTGTTTAAATAGTTTCAGATTTTCTTTCTTCTTTTTTTAAAATAAATATGTAAGCAGCGCCGCCATCTGTGACCAACACCCATCTCACCTTTTATTAGGAAACATCCCCAGCAGGGGCATTATCTTGAAATTACATTAAAAGCCCTAGTTTGGAAGAGGGGGTCGGGCCACTTTCCCTGCAAGTCCTACAGAAGGCAAATTTCACAGACGTACATTAAATCAGGAAAGTGGAAGACTTTGGCATTAATATTTGCCCCAAACACTAAAGCATTTGCTTTTCAGGTCCCTGTACCAATGACGCACAGTGTTGTAAATGAACCCTTTTCCCCCAGAATAAAGTTTTGGACGATCACTTCAATGTTAAATGTTTCATATACAACAACCCAGAGGTTATGTCAACTTTATTTGGAAATATGAACTGTTTGGTAGCAATCTCGTTAACAGACCACCGGAGAGCAAGGAGGAACAGCACCTGGCCATCCCGAAGGTAAATGCCATGACACAGCCCTCCGCTTCCTTAGAAAAAAATCAGGAAATGACCTCACATTTCCCTCTCATTCCCTAATGTTATCATCATATCATGAACGGGGGCAAATTCAGCCCTGGCACACTCGGATTAAGAGCGTGGCGCGTACGTTTGGTCAAGAAGGCGACGGGGCTAA